>CALYLW010000071.1:650000-785000 GCA_944989445.1 Ampullaceana balthica | reverse complement strand
AATGAGGGAACAATGCTGCTGAAGACGTAATGATGCGGTTTCATGTTTCAATATTTGCTATTTTCATGATCGGTTTTCATAGTACAATAATGGCAATAGGCATATTCATATCTTCAAATAATGAATTCAACTTCTGTTTATTATGAAGCGATACATTTTGTTTTGTTTGTTTTTTTTTAATTTTACGGGGAGAGATGCGTTTTTTTAAAAATCAAAGCCTACAAAACTAGTTAAGATTTAGTTAATCTGAAAAGGTAAAATTATTTAATTACACAAGAATCTGATAATCAGGGCTTGGCCCTCGGGACATGTTTTAAGTGTACTTACGCCATGTCTGTAGACAATTTGTCTTGGATGCGAATATTTTTTAGGGGGGAAAAAATCCACATCTTTATATAGTCGACATACATATTGACGTGTGTTAGAACACCGAGTGGTATATCAATAACTGCACCGTGATTACGTGACATATTGTTTGTTATATCAATTTTTTGTCGCAACCATTTTTTCTCTATAGAAAATATCCATTAGATCACACAGTCCTGTTGTCATTTTTGTTTCTCGTCTTATCTTATCTTGACTTATCTATACAGACGCTCCTTCTATACAGAAGAGTATTGCGTCCACAGACCATGCCGGTCTGTTGGGAAGTGATGCATTTTTCATAGGCCACGGCTATGAGGGTTCCCCGCATAACCCAGTCGCCTTTGTTTCCCTAACTCGTGTTAGTACCCATTCGAAGCTGGGTGGACTCAAGGACACATTTGGCCCGGGAACAAATCCTTGCCTTCACATGGATTCGTGCCCCCTTTCTGGCGATGAGACAATGTAATGAAGTTGTAACATTTTTTTTCTCACTTTCTTCTGAGGTAGAAGAGAGTCAGTGGAATTATGTGTTGATACTACCTTAAAATAGCCTAACGAAATAACAATGATTATTTTCCCGTTTTACCGAAAAATAGGGGATGATAATAATTGTTTTACTCTCTGTACTATACTATTTCATAAACACGGTGCACGTAGCTCATTAAGAACAACACATCCATCATTTGTTTATAAATTTAATTAATTGCCCTGTTGTTTACAAAAGTCATCTATCTAATTTATTAATTTCCTGACATATGATATAAACATTATATGTGATGAGGTGCAGTGATCTCGCTCCATCAAATTACCAGTCTATGGCGGTGATGCGTCCATTTCTGAACATTTATGCAAACTTTTGTGTGTGTAACTACGTTTAGGCAGATTTAGAGTGCACTGCGTTTTCTGTAGTTGTTGAACATGTTTGTACAGCGCTGTAGGCTGGGGTACTGCGCTATATAAGTGAACAAAATAAATAAATATGTGACCACGTTTCTTTCCCTGATAGGATTCCTATCCCCAACAAGATCGCATGCTCCGACGGCAACAATTTCTACCGTTATGATCCTGTTGCATTATGGGATCCCAATTTCCCGATTCAACTCCGCGTTCTAAAATTCACATTTCCTTGTGAGATATCACGTTCTGTAGCATTTATATAAAGGGATATTATTCCATCCGAGGTCAAGTTCCGCGCAGTGACCCACGCAGTATTTTATAATGGGTCATGAAGGTAGTTTGTACCAAGTTAGGTTTATACCATACGATCTACCCGAATGCCTTGGTTTAAAGTACGGTTTATATATAACTATTATTGGGAAAAATATATATTATTGCCGCCACCACCCCCCTCCACACCGCCCCAGACGGTGTAAAGATTAAAAGCTCTTTAGATTTTAACTGGATCTTTATGAATAATGTAAAGATCATGTAAAATCTAATGGGGAATAAAGGACTAAAAGTGTGAGAAAAATGGATTTTGGTCCCACGGCCAGCAAAAAATTAGAAATTAGGAGCTTAATTCCCTATGTTAATTTAAATTGGGTCATTAAGATACTCTGTACCATTTTTTTGTCTTTATCCGTGCATCAACCTGGTATTCATTTCAAAATGAAAAAAAAAGACTATATGGGATCCCAGAACAAAATAGTACATTCTGTAATGCTAATGTTGAGCCACCTGGTCCATGAGGGACATCCACCGATCATCGTCGGTGTCTGCTATTCCTGCAAGGTTATAGGCCACTTACGAGACCTCCAGGCATCCCTGTCCTGGGCCAGCCTCTCCAGAATCTGCCAGTCAAGGCCAATTCTCTTGATGTCTGCCTTCAATTCTCGGCGCCAAGTGTCACATGACGGCCTCTTTTTCGCTTACCCTGGGGTTTCCATTTCAGGGCTTGCCTTGTTGTATTAGAAGCAGGTTTTCTTAGTGTATGACCAATCCACCTCCAACGCTTCTGGAGAATCTCTTCCTCAACAGCTTTCTGCTTTGTCCGCTGCCACAGTTCCCTATTGCTGATTTTGTCCGGTCAGTGAATTTTGAGAATCCTTCTTAGACAATTGTTAATAAAATACTGGATTTCGGTCAGTTTTACGGCCGTTGTTCTCCACGTGTCGGCTCCACATTGCAGCACAGGCACAGGCTGTAATGTTATACCCCCTAGATATTTTAATCTTGATCATGATGGATTTTTGTGGCATGTTTGGTCAACACTCATCAATCGATGTTAAAATCTATGCTACACACTTCAACAAACATACACAGCCATAAAATTTGTCCATATGTATACATCCTTCGGCATCCTTCCGTCTTGCGAGACAATGGTGCATTACGATTGGATTGTATTTTCTCGTGTGTCTGAGCAGTCCTATCATTTAAATATATATTAAGGCTGTTAACGATTAATTTAAATTTAGTCTTTAACTTTTGAATAATTTCCACCATTGTAGAGGGTTAATGGATTCAGGAACTTTTATCTCCATTTTGTAACGCAATAATTCATCAGAAGAGCTGTCGTCATTTTCTGTCTCTGAATCAGACACCGTTAATGCCATTAGCTTAATACGCTTTTCATTTGGTTTTATAAGTAGGCGAAGTGTTAGAACCATGGTAGGCAAACGATTTCTCACAATGGATACAATAAACTTTATCAACATTTTGAACATTCCCGTTATACAATAGTTTAAAACCAAAATGTTCGTGTAATCGTCAGGGAAGTTGTTATTATTTATATCCCGCTATTTATTATTATTATTATTTTATACTTTTTGAATTCCAAAAATTTGTAAGTGATATGTCGATTAATCGTTAAAAAGAAATTTAATCGTTAAAAAAATTTAGCGATTAATCGAGAAATTAGTCTTTAATTTCCGCAGCCCTAATATATGTATATATATGTATATATATATATATATATATATATATATATATATATATATATATATATATACTAGGCTGTGCTGCGGCGCCTAAGGTGCCCACTTTTTTAAAAAGTCCAACTAACTTGTCCTTGTTTGATAAATACGAAATATTAATCATACTGAAATGTACACAAAGTATTTTATAATAAGGGTTGAAGGGCACCTGCGGCGCCCACTTTTTTTTTGCTTTTAAAAGCCGAAGTAATTTATCCTTGCATGATATATACGAAATATTCCTGAAATGTACACAAAGTATTTTATAATAAGGGTTGAAGGGCACCTGCGGCGCCCACTTTTTTTTTGCTTTTAAAAGCCGAAGTAATTTATCCTTGCATGATATATACGAAATATTCCTGAAATGTACACAAAGTATTTTATAATAAGGGTTGAAGGGCACCTGCGGCGCCCACTTTTTTTTTGCTTTTAAAAGCCGAAGTAATTTATCCTTGCATGATATATACGAAATATTCCTGAAATGTACACAAAGTATTTTATAATAAGGGTTGAAGGGCACCTGCGGCGCCCACTTTTTTTTTGCTTTTAAAAGCCGAAGTAATTTATCCTTGCATGATATATACGAAATATTCCTGAAATGTACACAAAGTATTTTATAATAAGGGTTGAAGGGCACCTGCGGCGCCCACTTTTTTTTTGCTTTTAAAAGCCGAAGTAATTTATCCTTGCATGATATATACGAAATATTCCTGAAATGTACACAAAGTATTTTATAATAAGGGTTGAAGGGCACCTGCGGCGCCCACTTTTTTTTTGCTTTTAAAAGCCGAAGTAATTTATCCTTGCATGATATATACGAAATATTCCTGAAATGTACACAAAGTATTTTATAATAAGGGTTGAAGGGCACCTGCGGCGCCCACTTTTTTTTTGGTTTTTAAAAGCCGAAGTAATTTATCCTTGCATGATATATACGAAATATTCCTGAAATGTACACAAAGTATTTTATAATAAGGGTTGAAGGGCACCTGCGGCGCCCACTTTTTTTTTGCTTTTAAAAGCCGAAGTAATTTATCCTTGCATGATATATACGAAATATTCCTGAAATGTACACAAAGTATTTTATAATAAGGGTTGAAGGGCACCTGCGGCGCCCACTTTTTTTTTGCTTTTAAAAGCCGAAGTAATTTATCCTTGCATGATATATACGAAATATTCCTGAAATGTACACAAAGTATTTTATAATAAGGGTTGAAGGGCACCTGCGGCGCCCACTTTTTTTTTGGTTTTTAAAAGCCGAAGTAATTTATCCTTGCATGATATATACGAAATATTCCTGAAATGTACACAAAGTATTTTATAATTAACAATCCACATAAAACAATAACGGCATTGTTAATCTGGAAACCAAAATGATTATAATTTTTACGTCTATATTTTCAATTTTAAAAAAAAGCAGAGTGATGTCCCTTAGCGTGACGGCATGAGTTAGTCGGTGATAATTTAGGGTGTTTATATTATTAAAATATAAGCTAAAACACTGACGTCATATAATTTTTTTTACAGCGAGAAACACCACACGCTTTTTTATCTGCTATGGACTGTTGTAATATTTTCATCTGCGTTACGGATCCTGTGACTTGGGCTACTATATTGTTTACGATTTATTCATTATCCCATCTTATGAATTACATGTGCTTCTTCCATGCAGAATATTCTTCTTTCTAAACTTATTCATGGTTTACGTATAGTCTTATATAATTTTTATTAGAGTATTAGATGCTGATAGTGTGTTGGTTTTCCTGCTTTGATCACGTCCACAGAAACAGGTCTCCTGTACAGTAAATAGATGTAAAAACAAAGTGTTTGACTATAAATCCTTTATATATGAGATATAACTAAAAGTTGTGATTATGTTTAAACGCGACATTTACAGACTGAAACAGAATTATCTACTCTGGTTCTAAAAACCGGGCGCAGGGACGGTAGGGGGTGTGAACATCGACGGTCGGCGTCAACGCGTGAACTGAACTGGCACGTGAAAGAATTATAAAGAAATAGTCGGTTCGGATGTCCGATTAAATTTACAAAGCAAGTTAATATAAGGGATTTAAAAGGGTGTCTTCAGCATAGTCCAAATATTATTCCCAATGTTATTCTGGTCATGTGGTGTCAAGAGATGAGGCATTGACAATGGCAATGTGCAAATGTCTAGTATGTTATTAAATGCTGTAACAAAAGAATATTAAAAAATTTATACAAAACAAATTTGTCTATTTGGAGTTGTTTGATTGTTTGATAGTTATTTTAATTGTTTTTTTTTATATATTAATTAACAATTTTTTATTTTATTTTGTAAGAAACCTATAAAGAGCTCAATGGAAGAAACGGCTATGTCACATTTTTGTAGTTTTGAGATATTCGAGTTTTAAAGCTCAAAATTATACAGATTTCATAAAAATCTATATAATCAAATAAAAGATGGATAGAATAAAGAAACAATATAATGTGTTTAACTTTGTCTATATTCCCATCGATTTTTATACACAAAAACTATACGTAAACGCGTAACAGAACGATTTCAAACCATCTGAACAAGTTTCGATCTCTGGCCTGGCACGTGATACAAGGTAACCAAACGAAGCCTTTTCTTCTTTTTTTTTGTTTGTTTCTATCCCTCTTCCATTCACTGTTTTTTTTGTTTTGTTTTTACAAAACGATTTTAAAAATTAGGGCCAAGTACGTCATTAGCTCTTCTAGTGAGTGAGTATTGTGATAGAAGTAATAGAATACTAATGACGCAATAACACACACCGGGCACGCCGCTCACGGATTTATTATTTAATACTTCTGCTCCATTCTTACAGGATTCAATTTCTTTAAGGTGGGCGGAGGGTTCAAGATAATGAGGTGACCGGATTAAATTAACTGTGACCCAAATTTAAAAATAAATACACATGTAACTTGTTTGTATTCTTTTAAAATGTTTATATCCGCAAGACTGAAATTGAAATACATTTCAAAGAATTTGTAATATTATAAAATTAAAATAACTTAAAGTCTAAATTTTACTTTTGCATATCTAATTACATAATTATAAACCAGAAAGCAAACAAACTTTTTCTTACATAGTATTTTAATTACCCAGGTAAAACCCTCCAAGTTGAAAAAAGACCTTACAATTTTTTAGTTAATTTTTATTTCTTCTATCGCCATGCCTGTGATAGATCTACATACAATAATCGTTAACTACTATAGACCACCCCTCGCTTTGTGACCGTGTTGAATGCCACATTGAGAATGGCTGCTGGTCCTGACGTCACTGTCACAGTTTTCGACACAGTTGTGTAACTACGGGGGAAAAAACAAAGAAAGCATGCATGGGATTAGTATGACACGTACACTTCATTGAATAGCTTGACAAATTTTTAGATCTCATGTATGCCTAAATGTAAGATGGTAAGTTTAGCTGTTTGTAAAGAAGTTTTATACTTGGAAACTAAGGTCTCAATCAATTTTTCCTAACCTAGGAAGACAGAAAATGTAACAAAATTAGAGAGAGATGTAAAAGCTAATCATTGAATTGGTGTACTTTAAGTTGATTATTTCCTCATTAAAACAGGCTGCTACTTTTGTTTAGTTCTATTTCGAAAAGCGTCATCTAGATATGGACTTAGGTAAACCAACAATTTACCTGGATAGCGAAGTCAGTAGTGCGCTCGCCTCACGAGCTGAGGTGCGTTGGATCTAGCCCACGCTAAGGCCACATTATAAAGACTGATATATGACTATCGCTAAGAAGTCCTCCGCTGACTTGGAGAGGAGATGGGCGCCGCCAAGTCTACCAAGCCCCGAGAAAGTTCTAACGGAAACATTAGAACCCCCTACGACCACAATGTTAGTGAAACATTAGAACCTCCTACGACCACGAGGTTATAGGACACACAAAAAATCAACAAAACTAACAATTTACTATCGGAAACAACTAATCACTGATGAACAAGATCATCACAGAAGACAACCACAAGATTGTTAGTTACCCGGCTAAGCTGAAACAGCTAATGACTGATGACCAAGATCATGACAGAAGACAACCACAAGATTGTTAGTTACCCGGCTAAGCTGAAACTGACGGTGTAGGTCCCTGGAGCTAGAATCCTCCAGTACTCGCCAAGGTCAGAGGAAGTGATGTCATGATTGATACCCGAGATATGAACCTTGGCGTATGGTAGCGGATTGCCGGAACTTGTTCTGATTAACCCTTTTATTCCCGTGTGCGTCTGAAAACAATGATTGGTGTAAGAATTATAATCATAAAAATAATTTGGCAAATGAAGGTTGACATCAATGTATGGTAGTTTTAAAAAAAATATTCAGGTTCAAGGGTGGATATTAAAAATTCGAAGAAATACACCTGAACGATATCCTTCGACAGCGTGAACTATTATACGCCATTTAAGATTAATAAAATTAAATGATGGTATATTTTATATATGAACAAATATAAATATCCAATGTTCATTCAAGTGTCTTTTAACAATAAGTTCTTAGAACATTTCGTTATACAATTTTGGCGTTTACTTTGTCGGGATATAAATGGTTATCCTTTTCAGACGGAATGAAAATCAGGGAAACATTACAAGGAGTCCTCGGGTTACGACGGTATCGACTTACGCTGTTTCGTCATTACGAAAGAGCAGCCATAGAAATATACCGTCTTTTTTATGTTTTTTTTTAAATTTTCTTTTATGTGGTAAGTTGTAAGGAATTGCTTTTGTTTTCTCTTTTTTAAATACTATTTTTTTTTATCTCATAAGCTGTTACATTTATTAATTAATTTATTTATTTATTTTTGGGGGGGGGGAGGTGGGGCGTGTGGCGGAAAATGCTCTTTGTTGTGGCTGTAGAGCGAGGAGACGCTCAGTCTTAGTACATACGTCATTTTGGTTGTTTACGTCATCTCTCTCTCTCTCTCTCTCCCTCTCTCTGACGTATGTTATATTTATATTAATAACTTTTTTTTTCATGTGTTAAGGAACATTTTCTCTTTTTAAAAACGTCATTATGTCATTAACTGTAACATTTTTATAGCACTGTATGTGCAGCACTTTACAGTACACTTTTTAATGTTCCGGTTTACACTGAAATTCGGGTTACGGGGATTCTTAACAATTAATCAAAGTCGTAACCCGAGGACTCCTTGTATTTCA
Source organism: Ampullaceana balthica (assembly GCA_944989445.1). Lineage (NCBI taxonomy): Eukaryota > Metazoa > Mollusca > Gastropoda > Lymnaeidae > Ampullaceana > Ampullaceana balthica. The sequence continues at coordinate 776,551 of CALYLW010000071.1, read as the reverse complement.
AATCGTGATCATAGTTTTCTATTAATCAGCTGTTGTTTTTGTTTTTACGAAACGGGATTTTTTGTATGGGGTTAAAGTAAAATAGCTGCACATGTTGAAAGCCGTTGTGTAAAGTAAATAATAGAATCATCGATCCAAACAAACAAATAGCTCTGACAATCAGTAAAAATAAAAACAGTCACTGTAAACAAACAAAATTTAATTGCAATAATAATAATGATAATATTAATAATGAGAGCCATATATATGGCGACATACCTGTTCCATGTACCTGAGCAATGCCTCTTTGTTGTCGCTCCAAAATGAAGGCAGCTGGTCCCTGGTGGGGTACTTGCAGCAGGAAACTTCCAAAGTGATCTCGAACGTGTTGGTGTGTAGGTAGTTGTAATCCTGCATGCCGCCTGTGTCATAGAACGGTAATACCTACACATATGTTATGGTATACATGCCGCCTGTGTCATAGAATGGTAATACCTACACATATGTTATGGTATACATGCCGCCTGTGTCATAGAATGGTAATAACTACACATATGTTATGGTATACATGCCGCCTGTGTCATAGAATGGTAATACCTACACATATGTTATGGTATACATGCCGCCTGTGTCATAGAATGGTAATACCTACATATATGTTATGGTTTTGCATGGTATGCTGAGGAATCATCAGCAATATATGTAAGATGTATCCATTTGTAACCCACAAAATTTTTTCAATATATATATATAGACATATTACATATATAAACAATTTTTACAAATTGGTATGCAATTATAGGAGAGTCAATGCCGTAACGCAGTACACATGTGATAGTAAGTCAATTGTGTACATCATCCAATACATTCATCCTTCAGGTGTCTGTGCTATACCTTCGTGATTAAAATTATTGATTAGTTGAAATGTGACAACCAGTTACTGACTGTTGAAAATAATAACATACTATCCAGGTGTTTGGCACATGATATGTGGTAGATTATGTGTGCGTTATATGATACGTATTCGTATTCTTCTACTGTTTTTAGATTATATACCAGGTGTCAGGAAACTTTTTGTATGAGAATTTTGAAATTTTGAAAAGTAATTTTTTGAGAGCCATATATTATGTTTAAAACTAAAAGAATTAACTAAATGTGTGCATTTTGTGTAATTTCAGCACTTAAAGAACAATAATTATGTCTCTGAAATATTTTTAATAACATTTTTTGCTGTTGTTAATCAATCATGATTATTTCTTACCATTAATGTGACTTATGGTGCTGCATGACTTTGCTGATGGCTTTGTAGTCTGGTGATTACGTGGTGAGGTTAAGCTTCATGCAGGCGTGGAGACGTTGTTGTTTTGTTTTGTTTTTTTAAATTTTAAATTATTTTTGTTTTTTTGGATATGCAATTAATATGTGGAATCAAAGGAGTCTGAAGAAACATTTTTTAAAAATAATCGAACATTTGTCTGCGAGCCAGATTCAGCCATCAATAGAGCCACATCTTACTCGCGAGCCATGGTTTCCCGACCCCTGTTACATACGCGTGAGTGTGTTTGTGGGTTTAATGTGTTTGTGTCTTAAACGGAAAGGAGGGGGAGTAGCAGAAGCAATGAATTTGTGAATGTTAATAAGTGTGTTAAGTCTTTCTTTTCTTTTTGCTTCAGAATACCAAGTTAGCTCCCTTTCAGCACCTTGGGCGAGGCATTCCTTTTGTGAAGAGTGTTGTTACACATGAAGAGACAATATAGATATCAGCTCATTACATAATTTACTTCCCACATTAGTTCTTTCAAAAGGCGTCAACAATTGCCATTTACGATCTAAGGAAACTTGCTAAACAGCAAATTTGTGGTGGGTTTGGGGTGGTAATTTCTATATTTACGAGATAGTATTTCCACTGTTAGTGAAATGTATTTCCACGTTTGCGAGATTATAAATATATTTTACTTGTAGAAAATGTCAATCCGATGTTTGCGAGAGGTATTTTAATCTGGACGAGCAGCAATAGTAGCGAGAAAAATAAATGGCAGTATGATATATTTACAAAAACATATATGTTAGCTATATGTTAGCTATATGTTAGCTATATGTTAGCTATATGTTAGCTATATGTTAGCTATATGTTAGCTATATGTTAGCTATATGTTAGATATATGTTAGCTATATGTTAGCTATATGTTAGCTATATGTTAGCTATATGTTAGCTATATGTTAGCTATATGTTAGCTATATGTTAGCTATATGTTAGCTATATGTTAGCTATATGTTAGCTATATGTTAGCTATATTTTTTTACATTCTTACATTTGAATGGGGTCTATCCTTAGTTACAACACAGTGGCGTAGCTAGGGAATAGGGAGGCGGTGTCCAAAATCCCGGGCCTCCAATTTAGGGGGCCCCAAAAGGAGTGTGGGAAACATTTTTACATTAATTATCACGCCACCGCCATGTATGCAGGGCCCCCCAAAGAGGCAATCCCCCCAGGCCCCCCAAATCCTTAGAAATTCCTAGCTACGCCACTGTTACGGCAGTCCAAATGTAATAGAACATAAAAAGACATTTATATTTATTTAATTGGTGATGCACAGTGGTCTAAGATATTACTTTTTGGCGATTATATTAATTTGTCAAAGTTAATAAAGCTTAACTTAATTTGTGCAGTAAAAATATAATTATGCATAATATTATTTAAAAAGAAGTAATCCAAACCGTTGCAAGTTTACTGAGCATTATCAAACTTTTATACGTCAAAGTACCCAAGCAGATCTATAAAAACTTGGTCAGATACCTTGACAAACTTACCAACAACAGAATACCAGTAAGCGCCATTGGTGATGCCCCCAGCAAAGTCGTCACCGGAACACTGGTGGCCCAGGTGCATTGTGGGGTGGGCGTTGGCATAAGACTTGGCCAGAACCTTGAAGGTGGCGTCATCTGGTGATGGGTTGTAAACACCCTGGAGGAAAGGTGGCGTAGTCATGTAAATGGGGCGTAGTGATGGGATAAATGGTGCAGTCATATAAATGGGCCAGTCAATTTATAAATGGTGCAGTCATATAAATGAGCCAGTCAATTTATAAATGGTACAGTCATATAATTGGGCCAGTCATGAGATAAATGGCGCAGTTATATGAAAAAGTGTACACGGGTGTAAAAATGGGGATTGGATTTCTCAAGACAAGAGAGTAATTCCTAGCTTCATTTTTAACTGGCACACGATCTATCGTTATGAAGGTCATATCAGAAATCACCGTTTCGAGTGAAAATTACAAAATGTACAACCGGGTGAAACGTGTGTATTCCAGGTACTCATCTTGAACAAAAGAGCGACTCGAGCGCATTGCGGTGCGCAATGACAGTGGGTAGAAGTAAGCATTAGTTTTATGTTTAGAAAGTTGAATAAACGTTTTGAATAACAAACTGCATAACTCTCGAAGTAACTATCATTGATACTGGCGTCGTTTGTGAGACTATGGGTTTTTTTCTCACCCCGTTCTCTGTTATAATTCTACACTCATCCTATTAGCTCAACAGCGAGATTGAAAAAATGATATAATGGTATAAAAGATACGTCTTTAAAGGTACAATGGTCAGCAAACACACACACACTCACTCACACACGCAATGCCACACACACACAAACACATACACATAAACAAATACCACAACGAAACAAGCGAAAACAAAAACGCTTCCTTTTCAAAGCAGCCACGGGTCATTATTGAACGTTGTGTTTACCGACTGAACCGAATTGTTTCTTGTATCATCGAACGGGTAGTTGGCCACTAAACTTCCACCGTGGAGATTGGCCGACAAGACGAAGTTGGGTTGTGTTTTGATCCAGTTCAACACTGCGACCGTTTCTGTCTGTAAGCTAGACGTCTGCCAGTACTGGTCTGGGAAGTTTCGGTTCAAATCCTGTCCTGTAATAGGGCATTTTTTTTATAATTTACATGCAACTTATTTCATAAAAGCGAGCACATACTTTGATTTCGCCTTACGATGTAAAAGAACTATTTAAGGATGGGGATATTAATTAATAGCTATTTATCACGATTGGAAAGTTAAGGTAGCTATTTAGTTTGAGAGGAGCGACCGTATCCAGCCATACACAGATTTAAATAATAGGAAATAATAAGAATAAATGATGTATTGAGGAATAAAGAACTAGAAAACGCAGATATTATTTCAGCAAGTTGGGAAGGTTTCTTAATACAAAGTATATGAATTAAGAACAAATAATAATGAAATGGCAGGAACTGCAGGAAAAATATGTGTCTTTACAATATCGAAAGATAGTGTATGTATCTGGTATGTGATGTCTGGTGTGTGGTGTCTGGTGTGTGGTGTCTGGTGTGTGGTGTCTGGTGTGTGCTGTCTGGTGTGTGCTGTCTGGTATGTGGTGTGTGGTGTCTGGTGTGTGGTGTCTGGTGTGTGCTATCTGGTGTCTGGTGTGTGCTGTCTGGTGTGTGCTGTCTGGTATGTGGTGTGTGGTGTCTGGTGTGTGGTGTCTGGTGTGTGCTATCTGGTGTCTGGTGTGTGGTGTCTGGTGTGTGCTGTCTGGTATGCGGTGTCTGGTATCTGAGCTCCGTTGGCACATAATGTATGTCACTGTATCCTCACTACTTCGTGTGCGGCTGATTGTCACTGGAGCTGTGTTGGCGATTTGTTGTGTGGTTGCAAGGAGCTAGAGAGTTAACGAGGAGTTTAGCGATACAAGGGGCAGAACACTGGAAGCTGACTTTACAGTATGACATGCTACGAGGGAGAGAATAGATGATCCTTACAGGCCACCAAGTGGATAAACTAGCACTGGGAAGAGAGTTCTACCGACGCTTTTTTTTTGGGGGGGGGAGGGGGCTTATAAAATCGAACTTAGTTGGAACTCAGTGGGTATTCCACATTCAACAGTCGAAATTGACCAGGACAGAGACCAGGGCATGGCGTAGAGTGGAGGAGTCCAGAGAAAGGCGTATAATGCAGGAGACCAGAGAAAGGCGTTGAGTTTAGGAGACCAGAGCAAGGCGTAGAGTGTAGGAGAAAGGGGCGAGTGGCAGCGCGCTCGACTGGCGTACCGATGGTCACGCGTTCGGATCCATGTGAAGGCAAAGATTTGTTCCCGGGGCCTAGGGCGTCCCTGAGTCACCCAGCTCCGAATGGGTACCTAACACTAGTTAGGCGGCTGGGTAATGCGTGGAACCCACAAAGCCGTGGCCTGTGAACACTGTATCACTTGCCAACAGATCATCTGTCTGTGGACGCAATTATCTTCTGCATAGAAGGAGCATCTGTATAGATAAGATATAAGACCAGAGCAAGGTGTAGGGCGTAGGAGACCAGAGCAAGGCGTATTGCGTAGGAGAGTCCCAGAAATATAGTAGGACACAAATGAAAGTAGCAGTCATTTTATCACAGATGAAATAGAGAAATATAGAGAGTTAATTACTTTTATCGACTTTGTTGTTGCATGACCAAGTGAGGCATAAAGGGAGATAATGAGACAGACTGAACGGTTCTGTACAAACGTGAAGCGAATATTCTCACAAACTGTGGTGGCGGTACAATAACTATAGAGACAGGCCCTACGGTAAGCTAAGGAAGCATTACTGTGAACTGAAAAGTTGCTCGATTCCTTACTGTGTGTTGTCATTTAAAAATTTCAAAGCGACTCCAAAGATATTTATATTGTAATAATATTGAAAAGGAAATTAGAATCCGTGAATACTTTGATTTAATTAATAGTCAAATATTTAATTTAGCAATATTTTCCAATTGTCATACCTTTCATTTTAAAAGCTATTGTTCAGTTCGAAGATAACAGCAGGAATTTTTTTTAACAAATTATGCTATCCAAATATTTAATTACAACATGAATTCGTTCATTTTCATAAATTATTTTAGCGGCGGTCCTAACCATTGAGACTCGTGTGCTTTGCCGGGGTGGCGCCAAAGTGGTAGCGGGTCGTAGTAAGGAAATTCCACCCCTCCTTGTGAGGTCAAACTTAGTGGGATGCATCTTTGACTTTCCGTCCTGGATGCCCAGGTGGCCGCTTCAGAAGTGACCACTCAGGGGGGGGGTGTTTACCAGCTGTTACGTACATTTGGGGGAGGGGGCCAGATAGCTGGGAGGGTCTTCCATGAAGACCCATGAAGAGCATTAGGCTCGGGGGTTCTGATTGTCTTCTACATGTAGGGTCATCATAACGTATACCGTTGCTGTTGGGTCTCCCGTAGGCTGTAGCACAGTCTCCTTCTCTCGAAATCTCAAAACCATCTGGATTCATACTGGGCATGAGATGGATGTCCGTGTTGTCCACCAGGTACGTGACCCTGGGGTCAACGCCGTAGTTCTGGAGGAGGTACTGGGCCAGGTACAGCAGCAGTTCCCGCCCAACAGCCTCGTTCCCGTGCATGTTTCCGATGTACTTGAACCTTGGTTCACCCACCTCCCGCTGGTTGACGCGATCAGAAATCTGCAATGTGTGAGGACAGAATCCGTTCTAAGTCGATGGGATCGTACAAATAAGGCCAATAATGCTGAATGTAGTAAAGACATTAGAGAGTGTATGAGATGATGTATTAGACAATATATTAGACAATGTATTAGTCAATGTATTTGAGAATGTATTAGAGAATGTATTAGAGAATGTATTAGAGAATGTATTAGAGAATGTATTAGAGAATGTATTAGAGAATGTATTAGAGAATGTATTAGAGAATGTATTAGAGAATGTATTTGAGAATGTATTAGAGAATGTATTAGAGAATGTATTAGAGAATGTATTAGAGAATGTATTAGAGAATGTAGTAGAGAATGTATTTGAGAATGTATCCCTACGACCTGACTTTAGGTGTTAACCAAATAGTTATCGTGACAAATAAAAGTAACATTTATTTGTAAAATTTAATGCCTCAAAGAAGTAAAAGATTAGAAAATTGTGTATATACATTATTAGTATAGTATCTTTTAAAAAATGTCTTATTCTTTAGTCTGTATATTAGACTGTTGCAATTTTTTGAGTTATAAAATAACATTATATCTTTTTGTTGTCTTTTCTTTATAATCCGAAATCATTTATTTTGACTTGTAAAATAACTTCATCTTCTTTTCTAAATTTAATAACATAGACAGTATGTATGAAAATCAAAACTGTGTTATTGAATTTACTGAAGTTTTTAGAGACACCCTCTATGACTTATTTCATGTTAAAATTTGAAACCTATAGTAACATAGATGCAGAAAGGTTAAAGGTTGCACGTGACCTGAATGACGGAGAGCTTTCTGCCGCGCACCGAGGTTCCAATGTCGTAAACCCTAGCGATGTTGGGATACTGGGCCGCCAGTCGCTGCAGCAGTGCCTGCAAATCGGCGTAGTTGTGGTAACTGTCCATGGGGATAGCACTGGTCGCTCTCTCTGAGATGACAGCAGGCTGGACAGTGGCCAGAATGGACATCAGGCATGCCAGCGTCAATAGGAGTAGGTTGGCCATTTGTTCCTGTGGTCCTTCTCTACAACCAATCTGAAATGTTACGATATGATTTACCTTCTTTAGATGATGGACGGCTGGATAGCGAAGTCAATAGTGCGCTCGCCTCACAAGCTGAGGGGCGTGGGATCTAGCCCACGTTAAAGCCATAATAAAAATGTTGATAAATGAATAATGCTAAGAAAGTCCCCCCCCCCGCTGACCTGAAGAGGGATGGGCGCCGCAGAGGTCTACTAAGCCCGAGAATGTTCTAATGGAAACATTAGAATCCCCTACGACCTCGAAAAATGTTTATGGGACACACAAAAAAAAATAAAAAATAAAAGGTAAATGGACAATCTTAATATACTAAGAATAAATTCATGACATTTTAAATAGCAGGCGGCTTTTTTCATAGCCATAAACAGTCAAAAGTAATTGTTTCATTTTGTGAGTACACTGCATTACCAAATAAAATACCACTGTGTTAGAGTTAAATATCTTTGAAATAATTAAATGATTTTTATTGGATCAGTAATTCTCTATACTATTTTTTTCCACCATGCTGTTACAGCTTGTCAGAGTGTGGTGCACGGAGCACCCTCTTTTGTGCTCTATATGGTGATACCTTTACGTTCACTGCCCTTTCGGGCTCTTGAATTGACTAAAAAATACATTTCCTTCTTTATATATATTTTTAGACGTGTGATTAACGCAACAGCATCTCATGAGAAACGAAAATTAGGTTATTTGCTGATGATTGTATAATCTATAGACAAAATAAAAAAAGAACAAGATAGCTAAATCTTTCCGAAAATCTATATGAATTAATTACATGGGAAACAAATTGCTGTATGTCTTACTATTAAGAAAAGTGACAACTGTTAATAATATCAAAGGAAAAAAATCAATTCAAACTACTTTGTTAACTAATCCAAGCTAAAGATGCAAAATACTTAGGAGTAATAATAAATTAAAAATTATAATCATAGATTCCCCATGCCAGTCAAGTAAGTTTTTAAAAATCCAACAAAACATGCGGGTTTATAAAGAGAAACTTTTATTGATGCAGTATACATGTATATAAAACTAAAGCACTGCCTTACTTTGGTAAGACCTGTACTAGAATATGTATCATCTGTATGGGACCCAACCGTCGGAAAAAAACGGATAAACTAAAACAAATTTTGAAAATATCTGTCAGATTCATTACTGGAAAATATTCAAAAATTCACAAAAGTAACACCATTAGTTTAATCATTAAGCCTAGAAACACTAGAATCTAGGGCCTAGGACATAGAAGAACAAAGAGGAAAGTATTAATTTTACAGAAGGCAATTAATACTAACTTGCAAATAGAATACAAAAATAATTTAATACAACCCCCAGATAGACATATGAATAAAAACACTTTTTCTTATTCCGCATGAATGAAAACACATACAAATTATCGTTCTTCACGTCTGCATTTTGGGCGCGCATGGGTTGCTCGTCAAATAAGGAAATCCAACACACTATCAACATTCAAAACTCTATGAATAATGCAAGACTATACACATACATTGGATAAGCTTAGGATCCAATTATATTATGCATAAAAATGTGTGTAATAGATAAATTAAGATGAAAACTTGAAAATGCTTTGTATTTTTACAATTATTATTACTAATACGAATATAATGCACATTTAAATATATAGGCGATGTTACAGAGCAGGATGATCTCAAATTAAATTTTTTAATAGATTTGTTGTAAACAGCAAATAATTATACTAAATAATTTTAAAAAACAATGTAATGATTCATAGGTAGAAAAATGTCACAAAAAATGAATTTGCTTATCTCCATTAAAAAAATCTTTATTTCCTTCTTTTGGTTATTCTTCCTTGAATAATGTATTCTTAATTCAAATTTTTTTTCTGCCCAAAAATTTTCTTTGCGTCCTTTGAGAGAAGTAGTCCATTCATCACTGGGTTAGTGTTCTTGGCTACTGTCCTTTAACTAAAACATCTTAGCTTATAAAGTCCTAATGTTATCCTCACAAATGAGATTTCAAACGACTTAATTAGTTACAATAACAAAAGCACAGATTGTCGGTATTAGTAGATTTTCAACGTCCAGTCCATGAAATATCTTGTTACTTACCAGCTGCTACAAGATGACAAAGAAAGAGACCAAACTATACGCTAGAGAAAAGCTTTTATAGCTGATAATAAGTGGTACTGATAAGAGTGGCGTTCTTATCATAAGCTAATCAATGAGTCTCTAGTCCAGGTGAGATCGTGGTTAAAACTCCGTACTGAGAATCAATGGGAGATGCATAAATCTCGTGAACTACGATTTATGATTATTTAATGGTAAGCAAAGGTGATTGTATCCCACCAAAGTACTTTCACCTTCTAAACACACAAATTAGAGGACTAACAACAAAGTAATTTCACCTTCTAAACACACAAATTAGAGGACTAACAACAGCGCCGGGTCAGCACTTATTTCTCCAGTAAGTTATTGAAGACATGCTCGTTTCATTCAAAGAAAGTAATGAAATAATTTGTTTGTAACATTGAAGTGTAGCGTTACATAGTTTTAAAAGTATGAAACCCTGCAATCAGCACTAAAGCCTATGGTATAAAACGTGAATTAAACATTTTGATCTGACGTCACAAAGATAACATAGTAAATAGCAAATAGAAGCATCTTTTTTCTCATCGTACTGACAATGCATTTATTTACATAAAGGAATTTATTTCTTTTAGCTTCACCAAAACCCGCTGAAATTAAATTCCTTGATAAAAAAACATGATTTTTTATTGTATCGCTAAAAGTACAACGACAAATGTAAAAAAAATGCATTTGTTAAAATCCTTTCTGATAAGCCGTTTCCTGGTAGTGAAACAGTTCACGTTCACTCGGTTATCGAAAGAAAGATTAAAAGAATGAAATGTGTCAGTCCATCTCAGCTTTCTGTCTTTGCCAGAACTCCATCTTTTTTTTTACCCGATTTTAATGGTCCGAGAATTTAAAGATTAGCCTCGTTCTTTATCATTCAATAAAATTAAAATTAGACTTATATCCTTCGTTTGCGGCTGATATTGAATGTTCTAGAACTTCCTAAAGTTTTAATTTTTCCAATGGGATTAACTTAAATGTCTTATCCCATAAAATTGAAATAGATTTTATTTAAAGGTATTGCAATTTTTTGGAAGATTTGTTTACGAAACTAAACTTTCGAAGAACTAGTTGTTATAAATTTCGGCAAAGAAGATGGGGTTAGTAATAATTTAAAACTAGAATTTTTTTAATGTATAAGGTCTAAGCCACTCTAAGCTATGTACCGTAAAATAAATGAAGGTGTAGAAATACAGTCAACGTAACTATTTATGTTGATACTGTGACGTACTTTGTGGGTATCTTCCTAATCCAAAGACGGGCGGTATCTCCAGGGGAACGGGACCATTTATTGGACACCATTATAGTAATGATACAACGAGTCGTACCCTACCAGGGAACTGTATTACACTGAGTCGTACCCCACCAGGGAACTATATTACACTGAGTCGTACCCACCAGGGAACTGTATTACACTGAGTCGTACCACACCAGGGAACTATATTACACTGAGACGTACCCCACCAGGGAACTATATTACACTGAGTCGGACCCCACCATGGAATTATATTACACTGAGTAGTACCCCATCAGGGAACTATATTACACTGAGTCGTACCCCACCAGGGAACTATATTACACTGAGTCGTACCCCACCAGGGAACTATATTACAATGCTAAACGGGATCGTATTAAGTAATGGGAGTTCCCCAAGAACTGGATCCCGTTATGCAACAGGATCATCCTGGGGTACAGGATCCCATCAGAGCGTGGGGTCGTGTTGAGGGGAGGGATCCTATTTGGGAAGGAATTTTTGTACACTAATTATTTCAATGTCTTTGTGTATTTTTAAGAAAATAATTGAGGTCATTTTTTTCCAATAAGACAGGGCCCTTAATTTACAGACGACCAATAAGTTTATTTGTTTTTTCCTAACGGTTGCTCGTTAAATGCCGGGTATTCGGCCGAGGGAGAGATCAAATATAATGTGTGTGTATTTAGGTTGTCGGAATGCCCATTGTACCTATGCATCTGTTTGGACAATTTCAAAACTTAGATTACCAAAGGAAATTTTATTTTATAAAAATAAACCATTTTGAAATTATATTTTTTAAATATAATTTGTTGGTAAGACAGCATTTTTAAATTTACTTTCGAAAACCATATTTTCATCAACAGCTTTATTAATTGACATGGGTGATTTTGACATACTAAATAATGAGAATTTTCTTATTTTTGTTTATTCTTTATGGAAAAATATCAAATTTCCAAACAACATACTAAAGCAACTAAATTAAAACTTGGATTATTGGATTTCAAGACATATTTCCCGACTTAAATGGCGAGCAAAAAGTAATCCGTTGTTTAGTAGCTTTTAGTATTGAAAAATTCGCATTTTTATTATTTACTTTTTTTAATTCACTGCTATCTCCTTTGTTTATTTTTTTTTATTTCATCACGTATAATAAACTTTGGATATTTATTCGATAATCAAGAAAAAAATATTTTTTCGCATAATTTCTTAAGTTGCGTTAAAGTTAGAAACAACTACGCGTATTTCTATTAACAAATCGATGAATCTGTAATAAAATTAAAAAACAAATTTTAGAAAAATAATAAATATGATAGTGATAAGTGTGGGAAGCACTGAGATTATAAACTCGAAATTTCCTTTCGACTTATACTTTAGTTACCGTGATAAAGTTCATTCCTTATTACAGGACCGTTTAGACCAAGTTTATACTACCACATATTCTTCTGTACAAAAAATGAGTATCTTTAGTTAATCTATACGATTTGAGTCGCGAACAAAGGCTTACCTCTTGCTAAAACCAGCCCTTGAGACAATAAGGTCCAGTCCGTGTGTGTGTGATGACAGGTAATGAAAAAAAACAAGTTTTCTGCATTGTTTTATTTTTTTTTGACAGGATCGCCAACCTGCACTACAACTAAAACAAATTGACCAGATGTTACTGTTTGGTCGTGACGTCAGCACGTTGTGTGCTGAGGCTCACCAGGGAGAGGCGGATTCATTAGGAGACCGCCGTGTGTTTTCTGTCGTGAATGTTAATTAGGACGTATGCTGGGCAGACTGTGACATGACGACTTCACTGTAGACGTTCAACATTTGGCAGTCAATCCTTATTTCATGTCTTTACGGCACTTTGCATTAGCAAGTCAATCCACATCTACAGTACACTTACTGGAAAGCTGTAACCATAAGCGATCAATAAAAAAATGAATCATGGGCATACGTTTGATAAATGTAAATTATATAATACATCTTCGTCAGGTAATTTTAAAAAAAAATGGTTTATTTAATATTTTACTTCACTGTTTGAACTTTTTTTAAAAACTAAACTTTTCGAACAAACAACCTTTTCCCCGATGTCTTTGTTATGTTGGCCTAGAAATTTTTTTAACTAGAACAATACAGGTTGCTCTCATTGAGGTATTGCGCATTGTTGGTACATACACTCATGAGTGCAGGGGGAGATACCATTTCGTTTGTAGCTACCGACTATCCAAGACCATTCAGATCAGAACACTGAGCTGCAGTATATTCGCGGAGGTGGTTTGTGCGCAGAGCTGGGGTGTACGCTTAGCTAGGGTGTACTCTGAGCTGGGGTGTACGCTTAGTTAGGGTGTACTCTGAGCTGGGGTGTACGCTTAGCTAGGGTGTACGCTTACCTAGGGTGTACGCTTAGCTAGGGTGTACCCGGAGCTGGGGTGCACGCTTAGCTAGGGTGTACTCTGAGCTGGGGTGTAAGCTTACCTAGGGTGTACCCGGAGCTGGGGTGTACGCTTAGCTAGGGTGTACGCTTACCTAGGGTGTACGCTAACCTAGGGTGTACCCTGAGCTGGGGTGTACGCTTAGCTAGGGTGTACGCTTACCTATGGTGTACGCTTACCTAGGGTGTACCCGGAGCTGGGGTGTACGCTAGCTAGGGTGTACTCTGAGCTGGGGTGTACGCTTAGCTAGGGTGTACTCTGAGCTGGGGTGTACGCTTAGCTAGGGTGTACTCTGAGCTGGGGTGTACGCTTAGCTAGGGTGTACTCTGAGCTGGGGTGTACGCTTAGCTAGGGTGTACGCTTACCTAGGGTGTACGCTTACCTAGGGTGTACCCGGAGCTGGGATGTACGCTTAGCTAGGGTGTACGCTTACCTAGGGTGTACGCTTACCTAGGGTGTACCCTGAGCTGGGGTGTATGCTTACCTAGGGTGTACTCTGAGCTGGGGTGTACGCTTAGCTAGGGTGTACGCTTACCTAGGGTGTACGCTTACCTAGGGTGTACCCGGAGCTGGGGTGTACGCTTAGCTAGGGTGTACGCTTACCTAGGGTGTACGCTTACCTAGGGTGTACCCTGAGCTGGGGTGTATGCTTACATAGGGTGTACTCTGAGCTGGGGTGTACGCTTAGCTAGGGTGTACGCTTACCTAGGGTGTACGCTTACCTAGGGTGTACCCGGAGCTGGGGTGTACGCTTAGCTAGGGTGTACGCTTACCTAGGGTGTACGCTTACCTAGGGTGTACCCTGAGCTGGGGTGTACGCTTACCTAGGGTGTACCCTGAGCTGGGGTGTACGCTTAGCTAGGGTGTACGCTTACCTAGGGTGTACGCTTACCTAGGGTGTACCCTGAGCTGGGGTGTACCATGAGCCGACATGGCGCCGCGATATTTGAATAGCGATGGAGCAAACTCCCCCAGTCATTTGCGAGTTCAAATCCTGTGTGGCACTTTCAACAGCGTTCTTGGGTGCCCAGGTCACCCGCACTAAAGTAGGTTCTCCAGTTGTTGTTGTTTTTGTTTTTTTGTTTTTTTTAGTGGGGGTCGGGGATGTGAAGGGAATTTCCGGGGGAGCCCTCCCTGTAACAGCCTTAAGCTCAAAAAGGGCGTGCAACGTTATTTCATAAATAGGGCATATACTTTATATATTTTCTATTGTAAATAAAATAATGTTATTTGTGTTGTCAGCCAAAAGAAATTGTGAGTCGACCTTGCAGTGAAGAAATAACACCGTAGTAAAGTGTTCTAAAGGCTCTTAGCGAATTTGCTTTAAATTGTGTTTAGTGTGTTACTCTTATTTTTCTCCGTTATTATTATATTACTAGCTGCGACTAGCAGGTTTGCTCATAGATAGTTCAAAGAATGGGGGGGGGGAGGAGAACGGGCACAAACTGCAGCACGAAGAAAAGAAACAAAGCGAGTGAACGTCGGGGGGGGGTGGGATAGCCGACCCATTTGTGATCTCGAGAGATGCGCACTGCGGTTCTTGTTACCTGCCCCCCGCCCCCACCATTTACTACCATAGCTTGCTAATCATAAACTTTCATTGGTCGACGCCAGTTAGGGTCATTTGTCATGCTCATTTGCACACGGCTTGTGCTTGTTCTGTTGAATAATATAGAGAGATTCTTACCATTGTTATAGATTCTTATTATTTTTATTTAGATTACAATTTTTTTTGTAAGACCTCGCTTTTACACAATTCATTTGTCGTATCATTAAAAATGCTTACAGCGTTGTTGTTTTTTAATAAGTTAGTAATTCTTAAATTTAAAAATATAATTTACCCAACAAGTGAAAGAAAAAAAATATTTATACAAGGAATGTCTAAATAGCCTCAGTATTAAAAATCAGATAGGTTTTACTTTCGGCTTTAATGTCATCAGTTTATGGATATGGATATGTATCATCTTTTTGTAAGAGGATCTTTAATCAAAAGTGTTTAAAATTATCCATATTAACTAGCCATTGAATTTTAAAATGTTTTTCACTATAGGGCAAAGGGTAATATAATTTTTAGTTGTTTAAAAAAGTATTTTTTCTTTATAATTTTTCATTGACGTACGATTGCCTCTATACCCAAACCCTACCTTAAGCCCTAAACCTTATATCTGACACTAACCCTATACGTAACCTTTAGCCCTTACCCTAAACCCTAACTTTAAACCCTAATCTCTAACCCTAAACCTAAACCCTCAACACTAACCCTAAAACTAACCCTAGCCAGGACGACGCAGCAAGTCTCCTAAATCAACCATAGACACTATCTCCTATTTTTCTCTACAGACGATCGATTCAATGAATGACTTGTGCATCTGTTTGTG
Organism: Ampullaceana balthica; assembly: GCA_944989445.1. Lineage (NCBI taxonomy): Eukaryota > Metazoa > Mollusca > Gastropoda > Lymnaeidae > Ampullaceana > Ampullaceana balthica. The sequence continues at coordinate 760,878 of CALYLW010000071.1, read as the reverse complement.
TGTGACGATGTGTGGGCCCATTTGTACAATCTGCACCTGTGCTTCATTTGAGCACGAAACTAATCAATAAGTTGTATCAGCAATGGGCATTCTGCTTGGATCTGAGGCCAAACATACTTTTCTATTAACAATAAAACCATATAAGCCATATTTTACTTCTTCCTGTGTACAGGTTTTCTAAATTGTCATATTAAATAAAAACTTTTAAATATTAGAAAAGACGGTTTTTTTATTTGATTCCTAAAACGTTCAGAATAGACAGCAAATATATTTAGGGTTAATATTTTAATGTCAACGTATTCTACAACCTCCGCTTTTGGCTCCGGCTACGGTCGGATCCCACTGCATAAGTCAGGCCGAATCCTGGCTCCGGACGGATTTTAAAATTTGAATATATATATATATATATATGGTGTACCGGATTTCGGATTCGGCAAATCCGGAATCCGGCCATTTTTACAAATTCGGCTCCGGCCGGATCTCACTGCTTAAATCCGGCAAGATCCAGCTGCGGCCGGATTTTAAAATTTTGAATCCGGTACAGCCCTAGATATTGGGTATTGGGATGTATGGGGTTGTCAATGGGATGTCAATGGGATGTCAATGGGATGTCAATGGGGTGTCCCAAAGCATCTACACAAGCCTCATGCAGTCCTAACTACACAGGGCGCGGCCCGTCATGCGCATGCCGGACCATCGGTTTCCAAAACTCTTCTAAGATGACCTTAAGCGTTGAAACATAGCACGCATTACACTTACAGACATACGCTAAAAAATAGTACTAAATCTTATGGCGTTGGGCATGCATGACTCCTGAGAGGTAGCAGCATATGACCGAGCCTCCTGGCGCCTTATGTTACTGAACGCAGCAGCAACCTGTGAAGCAAACAGACAACTGGCTGCCAAGTCTAGCAGAAATGCTAGGAAAGATCCTGGTCTATCAATGTCTCAGATGTCATATCTATTTTCACATGCTTTGTCTATGTCACATGCCTTAGCTATGTTACATGCCCTTACATAAGTCACATGCCTTATCTATGTCACATTTGCCTGACTTATGTCAAAGATGCCTTTTGAAAAGACAGAACAAGGTATTACTTATCTTTCTAATATTTCTTTGGTATATTCCAGTTTGCTGTCTTTACTTTGGCGTGATTGTCATGAGAGTCTCTCTCTTAGTATGGCATGAATGAATATTTACGATGGAGAAACGCATAACTTACTATGTTTTAAATTTTTTTTAGCTTTTTGTCTCGATTGGAGTTTTTATTCACTATGGTGTTTCTATTCAGTATGTCCAAAATCGTTTTTATAATATTTCATTCAGTCATTCCATAAAATAATGTTTCATTCTATTAATATATAATTTTTAAAAAACATTTGTCCACTCCATCAATTTTTTTAAAATTGTTCTTTTGTTGCCTTTTTTTATAATAGTTGGTCACGAACTGAAATGTTATAAAAATGTGTAATATTTTAACAGAGTGCGATTTAATTTCTATTAAAAAGCAGTTCTGCCAATTTATTATTATATTAGTTACCAGATAAATGAAGCATAACATATCACTCCAGTATTTAATTGTCTGCCCTTGTTTTATTGTAACTGTAGCACGACGATATCGTATTATTATTTATTTTTATTTTATTTTTGGCTTTTTAAACTAGAAATACTGACGGTAAAAAAATCAATCGTATTATTAAGTCATTTAACGAGACACATCTTCCTGTTGATAAAATATACTAAATAATCTGAGACTTTGTTATATCATATTGTTTTCAACAACTTTATTGTCTTTAAAAAATAATAATCAACTTATGTTGCTTGCGAAGAATGATTAACGAGAAAACAAACGATAAGATTTCACTACTGTTTGTTAATTAAGCTTCGTAAATAGGATTGTGGGAAAACTTGAAATTCATTTTTGGATCTGCTAAAAACCCAAGATTCCACTTAAGCTGTTAAAAAGATCAATAACGAACAATTCACCCACTTTATAAAATACCATGATAAATAACTTATTAGACCCTTCAACAAAAATGAATACTCTTTTTTTTTACAAACTAGTAAATTAGAATCTCGTTGCAGGTGTCAAACTTCACCTTTGGCTATGTACAACAAAGAAACTAACATCATTATCTTTGTTTTGATTGAACAATCTATTTCATTCTGCAAATTGGACACGAACGTGCACTCTTAACGATTTAATTCTTTAAAAATAATAACTAGCAAGCTGGGAAAAAAACGGTTGAACCTTCAAGCACATTAGACATCGACTACAAAGATCTTATGTCAACAATAGTTAATTAGCGTTCATAATCCAATACTGTGAAGTGTAGTCCACCAATAATTGTGCACACGGATATTTGTATGTTGAAAATAATGTCACCAAATGTATTAAGTCGTGTCTCACCAGTTTCTGAGTTATAATGAGAAAATGTTTGCGCACAAATTATTGTAAAAATAATGTACACACAAACAAGGTCATGAACAGTGTAAATGATCTGACTAACCCCAATTTCGGCCTGTTTATCACCTGCTCTAATATTTAGAATTTTACCAGAGCAACACCATTTTAGCACGAATTTTGAACGCAAGGTTTGTGTGAATATGGGAATGGGTGATACGCGACGGGTTTTAACTTCTGTTTGCACCGTTAAGGAAGTTAAATCAAACTACTTTGAAACACATATTACGTCTAGACTAGTTATGAATTATGAAACTTTACGGTTATTGTGACAGTTAATGTGACAGTTCTTATGACAGTTATTGTGACAGTTCTTGTGACAGTTATTGTGACAGTTATTGTGACAGTTATTGTGACAGTTATTGTGACAGTTATTGTGATAGTTATTGTGACAGTTATTGTGACAGTTATTGTGACAGTTATTGTGACAGTTATTGTGACAGTTATTGTGATAGTTATTGTGACAGTTATTGTGACAGTTATTGTGACAGTTATTGTGACAGTTATTGTGACAGTTATTGTGATAGTTATTGTGACAGTTATTGTGACAGTTATTGTGACAGTTATTGTGACAGTTACTGTGACAGTTATTGTGACAGTTATTGTGACAGTTATTGTGACAGTTATTGTGACAGTTATTGTGACAGTTATTGTGATAGTTATTGTGACAGTTATTGTGACAGTTATTGTGACAGTTACTGTGACAGTTATTGTGACAGTTATTGTGACAGTTATTGTGACGGTTATTGTGACAGTTATTGTGACAGTTATTGTGACAGTTATTGTGACAGTTATTGTGATAGTTATTGTGACAGTTAATGTGACAGTTAATGTGACTGTTATTGTGACTGTTATTGTGACAGTTATTGTACCAGTTATTGTGACAGTTAATGTGACAGTTAATGATAAAATGTTTCCCTAAGACTGTGACAGTCAAGTGTATAACATTTTATCCGTGTCCATACATCGCACTAAATGTCAATTTTTAAGTACAAACGCATTTTAAACATCACAAAACGAAAGAATAAAAATAAAATTGTCTAGTAACGCATGTATTCATTGCATGCAGTTTAACTGAGTTAAAGAAACAAACATTTTTTTTTACATTTCAAAATTTAACTAATTAATGTGTGTTAAGTACACACCACAGAATTCAGGGACAACATAAACATTATGCATTTACTTTTTGAAAAATAATATATGTTGTAGAGCTTCAAAACTTCCATTTCTGGCAGTATCTTGTTTAAGCTTAAATAAACATGGACAGTTTATTGCTTTATTTATTAATTTCTTCTCATGACATTACAGATAAAGTAGTTCATGGAAAATCTCTTCGCTAAGTTTCTTTTTAAGATTGATACAATGACTTGTGCTAATTATTGAAGCTATCATTCATCACACAAGGGTATAAGAAATATTGTTTCTTTTCATCAAAGTTTTCTTTTTATCAAGTTAGATTTCAAACTTTAAATGAAACCCTTATGTTTGACAGATTTTCAAATGATATAAATATATGTGTAAATCGGAATTAGGCTCAATAGTCGACGCCAAAATGGTATCCGTAATCGTCTTAAGCGTTGATGCTTCAAACAGTTCAGACGCCATTCACACGCGTATTTTTGTCAAAGACATCACAACCGATTCCTTGTGTTTGAATGATACCAGCAACTCTTGGACGTACTTCCCTGGCTACGTCAGCGATGAGGTGCGCCTCATCTTCCAGGCCCTGAACTTTGCTGTCATCTGCCAGGCGATGGACATTTTCGGCACTGTCACCAACGTCATCAACATCGTTGTGTTCCTGAAACAAGGATTCAAAGACTCTGTCAACGTCAGTCTCTTTGGTGAGTTCAAGTTAAAACGCTTTTATTTGTTGACTAGATTGTTCCGGGGCGCCGTGGCGCCTGCGGCGCCAATTTTTTTAGGGCGCCTACGGCGCCAATCTTTTTCAAAAGCCCAACTAACTTGTCCTTTTTTGTTAAATACGAAATATTAAACTTTCTGAAATCTAAGCAAAGTATTTAATAATAGAGGTTGTAGGGCGCCTACGGCGCCCACTTTGTTTTTTGTCAAAAGCCCAAGTAACTTATCCTTGTTTGATAAATACGAAATATTAAACTTCCTGGAATGTACACAAAGTATTTTACATCTTTAATTTATAATCATCTTGCGCACCGATGCACACCTTGTATTTTTAAATATAAAATCAAACAATGACGTCATATTAAATATTTTTACAGTGCTAATCACCACAAGATTTTTCAACTGCTATAGACTGTTGTACATCATCAGCGTTCCACATCCGTACATCTACCCAGTGAGTTACTTGGGCTTTTATATTATATTATTAATTTAAATAATTATTCATTTGTAAACAACAATATTGCAGTAGATTCTTGATTCTACATTTTGATAAGAAAGCAAAGACTCTCGCGGTCTGTTGGCAATTTACGCAGCGTTCACAGGCAGAGGCGTCACTAGGGTTGGTGTCACCCGGGGCGGTAGCTCATGGTGTCACCCCTTCACGTCTGAAGGGGTCGTCCACAAATGACGTCACGCGAGCTTGCCGATTTTTACCCCACCCTCCCCCAGCGTCATACTTTGTCACAAAAACTTAGACCCCACCCCCTTTTTACGATATGACGTCACAAAGCTTTGACACCCCTCCCCCAAGCCGTATTTTCTCAATAAAAATTAGCATGTTGCAAATTATTAAATCCTTTATATTAACTCGTGGTGTCTGCGGCCGCCCGCACTTGCTTGCTTGCTTGTCGCCAAAACTTTTGATCGATTTTTAACCCACTTGCTCGTAAGCTAGCGAGCTGAAATTTTGCAGGCAGTTTCGTACCGATAATAAAAACAAAGTATCAAAATTTCAGATTGATCGCATGTACCGTAATTAAATTATTGATTTTTTAGATTATTTTATTTATACCTATGTATCATGCTATTTTTTGAGATAGAGCGTCGCGGTGCGTATTATATTGAACAACCTTACTGTCGCGCAATAAGGTGCGTATTTTATTGACAACTCTTTTTATAAACATATTCCTGATCGGTGCGCATTATATTAAACATGTTTTACGACACAACTGCAATTTTGTATTTTTGGATGGTCTTGCGCTGCGTATTATAATGAACATTCTTTTAGTTACTTCTCGTACATAAAGGATTTATAGTCAAAAACTTGTTTTTTTACGGTTTTTTTAAATTTGTCATTTAAATGTGTATTTATGGTAAGTCTGCACTGCAATATCGTAACACGCGTGAAGTCATTGAATACGTAATTAAATAAATGGTAAACAATCAAATATTTAAGTGGAACTTTTATTTAAAGTTGCGTGTTTTTGATGTGACGTCACATTTCTCAAACACCCCCCTCCTCGTACCACATCGTCACAGATGCGTGACACTCCCCCTATGGCGGATTAAAAGGGGGGGTGCTGAACGGGCTAAAGCCCCCAATAATTTAAGGACCCCAAACTTATTATGAATTATAGTGTATAATAAAGATGCAGGCCATTATGTTGTACGAATCCCTGAAAATGCCTTGGACAGTCATTCGGCAATGCTGCAAATGAGTAGGAAGTATAACGGAAACCAGGCTATTCTTCGTGAGAAGTGCATTGTAGCTCATTTTGTGACGTGCACAGCTCATTCCTTTAATTTGGTTGGGAAAAGAGCAGCAGGTTGTCCTACTGCGGTCAGATTTTTTTGTCTTCTGCAAAATCTTTATACCCGACTTGTTGCATCTACTCATCGTTGACAGGTACTTCAAAAACATATGAAATTGATACATGCTAACAAGATGGTCAGCCTGACATTATGCTGTAAGGTCTGTTAATAGCTCATACCATGAGAATATCGCAGCACTAGAAGAATTAGCAACGAATGAAAATCAGCCAAGTGACTGCCGACTTGAAGAAGAAGGGTTTCTAAACGAAATTGAATAACTGGAAGTCGCTATTTTACTTGAAATTTGGGAAACAATTTTAGAAAGGAAGTATCTCATTGAGTTTGTTAAAAAATAACATTCTTAATTTTATTCCTATGAAGACAAAGGAAAGGAAAAGTCCGTGGTAAAAACAGTGTTAACAATCTTCAATACTATCAAACAAAAACAAAGCGTCAGTTTGATAAAGGGACATAAACAAAACAGTATTCTCCTGGAGAAAAAAATTCAAGATTGGGGTATTTCTGGTAATCATTGACAAACTTTCTTAAACCCTACAACATTGGTTAGGTGCATATAAATACGTCCATGAGAAATGTGGATTTCTTACAAACCTAACTGAGCTCACCACTTTTGCCACCCGATGGGCAGCAGCCAAGTTAATGGAAGAACATTCAAGTGATTTCGAAGAAGTGTCGGGTAAATTCGAAGCAACCGTTTCGTCCCCCCTCAATTTACTAGCAACGCCATCGAGCGGTGCCGGTTTAGGGCGAAGAACGCATTGGACGCCAGCTCTGAGGAAACCTTCCAGTGGGGGTTGCACCCTAGGTAGGTCTTTGATGATCCCCCGGTCTGCGGCGGTCCTAACCATGGAGACCCGTGTGCTTTGCCGGGATGGAGCCAAAGTGGTAGCGGGTCGTAGTAGGAAATTCCACCACCTCCTTGTGAGGGCAAACTTAGTGGGAGGCATCTTCGACTGTATGTCCTGGATGCCCAGGTGGCCGCTTCAGAAGTGACCGCTCTTGGGGGAGTTCCTCGGCTGTTACGTACCTTTGGTGGCAAGATGGCTAAGTGGGGTCTTCCGGGAAGACCCATAAAAAGCACTAGGCTCGGGGCTTCTGATTTTCTTCCACATGTAGGTTCATGAGTGATTTCGAAGACTGCTTACCTTCAGAATAAGTCCAATTTTCAGAACTATTAAAAAAGTTATTGTCCAGCCCCAGGCTCAGGGTAAGGAAAAGGAATTAGCACAAAGCGAAACTCAAAAAAACTTGCACAGAGCTAAAAATTTTGCTGCTTTTGAATTAGCTATATTTCACACAGTCCTTTACAAATGTACACATCGCACTTCGCACCTATCTTTCCATGATGACATCAAACTGCAGCTGAGAGCGATCCTTTTCAAAGTTGAAAAGAATATATAATGAGAATTTGCATGGGATGAAAAAGGCTGAATATGCTCTCTCTAATGAGCATTGAAAAGGAACTTGTAAGCTTACTCAGCTTTATTGACTTGATTGAAAACGTCGCCATTTGAAAAATTCGCAAACGAAAGTTGTAGGTTGAATAATAATCATACATATTTTTCAATAAGTTTTGTTATTTCAAAGAGAGAAAAGAATTCGTTACCTCATGAATTTTTTTTTAAATACGGAATAACCGGAGGACTACCTGTATATAAACATGAATATCTATGCTTTCACGCCTTTAATAAATATATATATAAAAATATTAACTCAAAGACACTGAAATCATAATTTTCCTCAAGAAAAACATCAACAAAGAAAACCCATCTTTTGATTTTTTTCTTTTTTTTTGGGGGGGGGTGATAAAAATCGTATTCACCCCACTGTGTTGGAGGGAGTCGTGAGGTGGTATTCGTTCGTGCTGTCGGTGTGTCCAAGCCCAAATGGCTTTATATCTTTTAAAACAGAAGACACTGCCTCTTTCATTCCAGCCCTTTTTAAAGATCTCTCTGCTGCGACTATTTCTTTTCTTTTTTTCCTAATTTGTTTTAATGTTGTTCTTGTGTTGGGACTGTTTTATTATTGCAAGTTAACTGATATTTTTTTAATAAGATTTTTCACGTTTAACATATTTCATTGTATTTCTTAATTTCTTTCTAGATTTAAAAAAATTGTCATCTTTTGTTTTCTGACATAAAATCGTACACAGTAAAATTTTAGGCTCGGGTGTCTGCCCCTGATGGGTGTCACCCGGGGCGGCCCGCCCCCCCCTGTTAAGTCTCTATGTTTAGGTGGATTGTACCTTGCTCTCCGCTACACACAACATACACAAGAGATGACACAAGTCTGTGTAACGATGCAATGTTTATTCTACTATATACACTGTACAACTGGCTGTCTTGCCTTGACATCAATACTTATATATATAACTGCTGTATGCTCAAGCATGCCCTCGGTCCGACCCGACCGCTTCTGGGCGACGTTAACTCAACTCTCTGTGTTACTGCAACCCTGCAGCTCCCCGGTCTATCCTGACCGGTCTGACCGCACAACACTGTGCGAACTACCCAGCTTTCTGCCACACACCGCACTCGTCTCGACTACTCTCTTATATACCCCCCCAACTGGTCTCAACTGACCCTGACGTGTCCTCTGGTCATGTCCCTGAAATATCCCGTGTGACCAGAAGCTCACTCAGACATCACTAGACATTATTCCCGTGATAGGAGTTCATACCCGTAAACAACGCCCTGACCCGACTCCAACACTGGCTCACAACAATCTCACAACAATCATTCGCAACAATCATTCGCAGTGATTCTCATACCCTGACATATCCCCCCTCTTCCGTTAGATTCTACTTACGGTAGAATCTCACAATACAACACAGTCAGGGCATGGAATCACTGCACATTACAATTACAATAACATAATACATAATGAAATAATATCTTTCAAAATAATTTTATACACAACATGGCATGAAAAAAAAACACTAGTATGTACAACACAGAGCATAAATCCACTTGGTCGTACCTTTATACGACTTCACTAACCCGCAACTCGTACGTTATCATTATCTTAATTCTCAAAGAACCAACCTTCGACCTACTACTGGTCATAACGCCTCACATATTAGTATCCAACAATTGACCATTTTTACGCTAGATTGTTTCTATTTACCAACTGACTCTACTGGTTCCTCATATAAATTCCTTAAGATATTTATTCCAGGATTACCTCCAGCATGAGATAATGTTATAGGGATAACTACTTATCCAGACTATAGACATTTCAGCCTGATTGTATTTAACCCATTACAATCAATTATATAACAATCATGTGCATTTAGTATTCGTAATCAACATAATTCATCATAATACTCAAATGAACAAAATCATTATCATCATCTCATAATTTCATAAATATATATATATATATAATTAATTACATCTCCTTATAATGAAATTTTGCCCGAGGTCACCCGGAGCCAAAAATTATAATAAAAAACATCAGCACGAAAGTACAACCATCTCATATTTATTTACAACCATCCTTAAGTACTAACTAACATAAGTACATAATCGCTATGAAACCTTACAATCATGTTCATATAATAATAATACAGGCCCGAGGTGACTCAGACCTCAATTTCTACCCAAATTAGTCCCCCTGAACAAGCAACTCGACTTGTTTTTCGACCTTCGTGACTCGTCCGAATCATAAACCTGTCCTGCGAGTCCTTGTCGGTCATGGTTTGATTTCTGCTCAGTAATTATGATTGCCATTACCATATCTGTCATGATCCTATGATATGTCAGGGTATGAGAATCACTGCGAATGATTGTTGCGAATGATTGTTGTGAGATTGTTGTGAGCCAGTGTTGGAGTCGGGTCAGGGCGTTGTTTACGGGTATGAACTCCTATCACGGGAATAATGTCTAGTGATGTCTGAGTGAGCTTCTGGTCACACGGGATATTTCAGGGACATGACCAGAGGACACGTCAGGGTCAGTTGAGACCAGTTGGGGGGGTATATAAGAGAGTAGTCGAGACGAGTGCGGGGTGTGGCAGAAAGCTGGGTAGTTCGCACAGTGTTGTGCGGTCAGACCGGTCAGGATAGACCGGGGAGCTGCAGGGTTGCAGTAACACAGAGAGTTGAGTTAACGTCGCCCAGAAGCGGTCGGGTCGGACCGAGGGCATGCTTGAGCATACAGCAGTTATATATATAAGTATTGATGTCAAGGCAAGACAGCCAGTTGTACAGTGTATATAGTAGAATAAACATTGCATCGTTACACAGACTTGTGTCATAATCATGCAGTTTTGTCCTAACGTCTTCCGTCATTAAGAATGATTGTAACTCAACCGTTAGCCTTACTTGTAACTCTATCAGCCATTGACTTTTTGGCACTTTCGCCTGAGTCACTACATGTTCAAATGTCGCCACATATTCGTCGAGTTCTTGGGACCCGTCAAATTTTTGCAAATTTTTTACTATTTGTCGAAGGTCTTTGTTTTCTCTCGAGTGGCCTGTCATGTCCAGTTCAGTTTCGTCTCTCCTTTTAATTTCTGCCAATTTCAATTCGTGCTCCCTTTCTTTCTGTCTCTGTTCCTCGTCATACTCTCTCTGTTCCCTTTCATGCTTCCTAATGTCCGCGGCTTCCTGTCTTCTCTTATCTTCTCGTTCGTTTTCTTCCTGTCTTCTCTTATTTTCTCGTTCGTTTTCTTCCTGTCTTCTCTTATTTTCTCGTTCGTCTTCTTCCCATTGTCTCCACTTGTCTATTACGTATTTGTTTAACTCCTGCCCCTCTAACTGTAACTTTCTCCCCGTCTCCCTAAAGTCCGCCATTATTTTATCGATATCTTGTGTTTTTTTACTTCTCGTTTCCATTGTTCCTTATTGTTCGTTTATATATGACAGGTATGCTATATCTAATTATATATATTATATTATATATATATTATTTAACAGATCAATCTTACTATAGCACACTTCCCCAATTTAACACTATTTTATAAGTAATTAAGTACGTACTTACTGTGGGTTATATTTCAGACATAATATCCATATACAATGAAAGTCCCATTACACAATAAATATCCATTCGTAAGAAGTTCACAAAGTCACACTTTTTGTAGTTTCCTTGTCACTTAGTAATGTTTTTCTCCACCTGGAATAGCTTCTCGAACTTGTCCCGATTTGAACTGTGTTGCTGTGGGTCGTCTCGGCTCCTCAGGGTCCCACTGTAGCTGGGGCGAGATGGTTGGTTCTGCAACTTGACCTCCCGGTACAGTTTGTAATCGTCTTCTCTCGTAGCTGGCACCGTCTGGTTCCGACGTCGTTGTTTCGCTGGTTCTGGTTCGAGGTATCTCTTGTAGTTGGTGTTCTTGCTGGTAATGTTCCGTACGGGACTTGCTAGGCCTCGTCTATCAGAGAATCCGCTGATACGTGATCGTTGCCCTTGTTGCCCGTGTTCGTCGCTGGTTGGTCGTCGTTGGGCTGCTTCTGTTGTAAGGCGTAGGCCCTACGATGGATACAGTAGTCTGTATCAGAGGCGCTGTACTGAAAAGTACAGGCGCACATACCGCTGTGCTGATGTGGTTCCGTCCCATCTCTCGTAGTGTTTGGCGGTGCTAGGCAATCCAGAGACAATTCGGGCCCCCATGTTAAGTCTCTATGTTTAGGTGGATTGTACCTTGCTCTCCGCTACACACAACATACACAAGAGATGACACAAGTCTGTGTAACGATGCAATGTTTATTCTACTATATACACTGTACAACTGGCTGTCTTGCCTTGACATCAATACTTATATATATAACTGCTGTATGCTCAAGCATGCCCTCGGTCCGACCCGACCGCTTCTGGGCGACGTTAACTCAACTCTCTGTGTTACTGCAACCCTGCAGCTCCCCGGTCTATCCTGACCGGTCTGACCGCACAACACTGTGCGAACTACCCAGCTTTCTGCCACACACCGCACTCGTCTCGACTACTCTCTTATATACCCCCCCAACTGGTCTCAACTGACCCTGACGTGTCCTCTGGTCATGTCCCTGAAATATCCCGTGTGACCAGAAGCTCACTCAGACATCACTAGACATTATTCCCGTGATAGGAGTTCATACCCGTAAACAACGCCCTGACCCGACTCCAACACTGGCTCACAACAATCTCACAACAATCATTCGCAACAATCATTCGCAGTGATTCTCATACCCTGACACCCCTAGTGACGCCACTGTTCACAGGCTAAAACTATGATGGGATTTTGTGGCACAGTGCCCAGACGGCTTTGTTTCCCTAACTAGTGTCAGGTACCCATTCGGAGCTGGGTGGACTCGCGGACACCCTTGGTCCCAGGAACAAATGCCTGCCTTAGCAAAGATTAGAAAATGTAACTCTCGGTACGCAAGTCGAGCAAGCTTGTCGCTCGACCACCGTAATATTCAAATACTGATAAAAATACATTTGTTGTTTTTTGTTATTGTTGCTGTTGTTCTTATTGTTGAGGTCTGCATGTAAAAATAGCCAGATGTCTTCGAGGCTATTGTCGTCACTAAGATTCTTACAGGAAGTACAACAAACCACACTTACTTATGATTTGTATGGTAAACAAGCGGTAAGCTAAGTGTTGTTTAGCACTGATTTCCTAACTCCAAACCTGTCTTGTCCAGCGCTGGCTGTGTCCGACGTCGGGATGCTGGGGACACTGATATGGCACAACCTTTGCTTCAACCCGCTGTTCCATGACGCTGACCTGCCTTTCGACTCCATAGAGATGCAGTACCTGACCGGGGGATGGCCACACGTCATGTTCACTCGTATTACCAGCTGGATCACCGCCTTCATCACGCTGGAGAGATGCTTGTGTATCGCAATGCCTCTGAAGGTAGGTACAGGCATGGTGGTATACCTTGTGGTTAAACACTAAATGTGTGGTTCAGGCACGCTGACATACCTTGTGGTTAAATATTCATGTGTAGTACAGGCAAGGTGGTATACATTGTGGTTACATACTTATGTATGGTACAGGCAAGATGGTATACATTGTGGTTACATACTTATGTATGGTATAGGCATGGTGGTATACCTTGTGGTTACATACTCATATGTAGTACAGGCAAGGTGGTATACCTTGTGGTTACACCCACCCAACATCACCATCGATGGATGCTGACTTGAGGCCGTGGAACGTTTTACATACCTTGGCTCCAACATCACCAACAACCTGTCCCTTGATTCCGACCTAGACGTAAGGATCGGCAAGGCCTCCACAACTATGGCCAGGCTCTCAAAAAGAGTATGGAGCAACAAACAGCTGACTATCAATACCAAAATTGCTGTTTACAGGGCGTGTGTGCTAAGCACCCTCCTTTATGCCAGTGAATCCTGGACCCTATACTCCAGACAAGAAAGGAGATTGAGTGCTTTCCACATGCGCTGTCACCGGCGCATCCTGGGAATCACCTGGCAGGACCATGTCACCAACAATGAGGTGCTACAACGGGCAAAAATCCAAAGCATGACAACTCTTCTTCGCCAGCGTCGGCTTAGGTGGTTGGGACATGTGCGCAGATTTGAGGATGGCAGAATACCAAATGGCATCCTCTATTCTGAGCTAGCCAAAGGAAAGAGGATCACAGGCTGGCCTCACCTCCGTTACAAAGATGTGTGCAAGAGAGACCTCAAAGCTATTGGTATTGACATAAATAGCTGGGACGAACTCGCTGGGGACAGGTGCAGTTGGAGACAGGCATTGACTGCTGGGCTGGAAGCAGGTGAAAGAAACCTGCAACAGGTCGCAGACGAATCTCGCCTAAATAGGAAAAGCAGAGCGATTCAGCCTACCACTAGCACTACCTTTCAGTGTCAGAAGTGCAGCAAAGGCTGCCATTCGCTAGTGGGCTTGTACAGCCACAGTAGAAGCTGCAAGTTCATGTGCGTAAATCCCACAGGAGCACAGAAAATTCCGTCGTCTCACGAGACATAAGGAAGACAAACAAACATACTCATATGTAGTACAGGCATGGTGGTATACCTTGTGGCTACATACTCATAGCTGAGTGCGTGTACGGTGGTAATTCCTCAGGTTGCATATAGAAGAGTAAGTACATGACCACAGTTATTTTGTGTGGTCATTCACTCATGTTTAAGTGCCGGTACGCGGATAAACTGCGCAAGAGTGAGAAAATAAATTCAAATATTTTTTTAATTTTAATTTTTAAAGATGCATATGTGCTGTGAATTGTTTCTAAATATTTTTAAGCATTTAAGCAGGAAATAAGAATAATTTGACTTGTTTATTGCTTGTTTTATTATTATTTAAATATATTGAACTAGTCGCCCCGTGGCGTAGCATACGCCGCAGACTTGCTCATGGGGAGTGCAAAGAAAGTGGAGACAGAACGGACACAAACTACAGCACGAAGAAATCTAAACAACGTGAGTGAACGTCGGTTGGGGGGGGGAGGGGGGTAACTGCCAACTCATTATTGGTTTCGAGACATTTGCAGGCGAAATTCGGTACACCCCTAACTTCTATGAAGTCAACTATAAAACGATAATCGGTTTAAAATCGGAGTCACATAATCGATAATCGTCGTTCCAAAAAAAAACACCAAAAAAAACGCAATTAACAACCCTGAATATGACTAACCATCCCTAGGATCGGCCAAACAAAGTTTATGTTTAAGGGATGGTAGTATTAAATGGAAGACGGGTAACAACAACCTCAGTGTGCATATCTTCATTCTTCGTCTGTACTCTCACCCACTTAACCGTTATTTGCACTGTCTATGACGAGAAGTATGCGGCGTATGCTATGCAATAAAGGGGTAAACGAACGGGCACAAACAGACATTTTTAAAAATAAAAAAAAATGTATTCGCTGGGGCTTGAACACAGGACCTTCCCCGCATGAGGCGGACCTGATGACCAGTATACTACGAAACTAACGTTTTCTGTGAAGGAACAATGCAAGTGAAATGCAAGGACCATTGTTGGTCACCCCTCCACTACCTTTGCTTGCCAACCGTTAACTGTGTTTAGTTGACCCCAGCGAGGGTCATTCGTCATGCTTGTTTGCACATACTTCCTTGCGTCGTGGTGTCTCGCATGGTCCCATGAAGAGAATTATTTATATAGATAATGCAAAAACAATTTGTTTGGTGTTAGTAAAGTTGAAATGTCTGCTCATAAAGTAAATACTCTATAATACAATTTGCTTGACCACCTCCACAGATAAAAACCATCTTCACACCAAAACGAGTCACCATCATCATGGTCTCCATATTCGTCATCCTCATCGCCAGCGTCTCGCCAGTCTACTACGCCAACAGGTACGGCATGAAGTACTTCCCTGACCGCAACAAAACACTGCTGGGGCTCATCTACACCCCGGACAGGGAACAGGTGGAGAAGGTCTCCTTCACCATCAACAACATCATCGTCCCCTTCTCAGCTTTTCTCACCATCCTCTTATGCACCGTCATTCTGGTCGTGAAGCTTAAAAATAAAACAAAATGGCGGCAGAGGTCGACCGCTTCCGGTCAGTCGGAGAACATGTCGAATCGTGACCAGAAGGTTACCCGGATGGTGGTGATGATATCAACTCTGTTTATCGTCTGCTTCACGCCTATCTGTGTCGTGTTCATCGGCATGACGGTCGAGCCTGGACTGTCCATAGACGGAAAGTACCATAACATGTTCTTTGTTGTTTTCTCGTTCGGCTACATCCTGGAGACGACCAACTCTGCCTTGAACATCTTCATCTACTACAACATGAGCACCAAGTACAGGGATGTGTTCCGGCAGATGTTCTGTGGGAGGCGGACGTTGGGAAACGCAAAGAAACTTAAAAAATCTGAATTACCGGAAATCTTGTAAAACTGTTTGCACAAATTCAATTACAAGAGCGTGGCGAGAAGCGATGTCGCTTGTTCCTCCGTTTGTACCGAAGCTGTCATTAATAGAGCGTCATTGATTATAAAGTGTAGATATTTTTTCACTGATTAATGTCTTTTTTTAAACATCAATATTAACTCGGACTTAAAAATGTTGCTTTAAAATTATAATTCGTTTATAAATATCTATCAGTTTGGAGTATATAATTCTTAAGGATTTCAAAAGTATACTTTTTGATAAATGAATTTTTTGTTGTTGTTCAAAATTTATATCTAAAAAATTTTTATGTATACTGATTTAATTTTCACCCCGTAAATTCAGATAAATTCAATGTTAATAAAACCATATCTATGTCAGATTCGAACAAAAATGTAGTTTGGGATTAGCCAACATTTAAGTTTAGTTCCCCAAACCACAGGTTGGGGTTTGCCAATTCATATCATATAAAAAGATTTTAAATGATTCCGAAATAGAAATAACTCTTTAAAACCATAAGTATATACCCACATCCCATTTCGACGATTTTATTTTCTGCATAACAGTATAACAGATCAAGTATTATACTGTCGATGTACGCCAGAAACATAAAATAATCATTAAGAACAGGGCCTTGTTTGTCTTTTGTTATTCCTAATGTCTTTCATATTATTTTTTTCTGGGGATCCTTCTCAAAAATTTATTCGACAATAATATTTACTAAACATTCTGTTAATTATTAAAACGAACAAGTTAATTTTTCATAAGACGTAAGAATTAAATAAATAAGCCGTAGAATTTTCAAGGTTTAAAAGGAATCCAAATAAAACTTTCTTATTCGAACTTGGGAAAATTCAAATTTAGATTACATACACAAATATAAAAGTAAAGTCAACAATTTCTCATCTCAAATAGCATCGTGATCATTGAGAAACTGGATTTTCTTGTCCAATAGAATTCACCTATGGGAAACCTATCTCTCCGAGTAAAGGATGGAAACAATGGATTTTAATTCCATTGATCGAATCCTATTAGGTAACCGCGGCCCTTAGAAAAATGCGTGTCTTTAAAAGTATTTTGACTTTTTAAAATTTAAAAATTCATTGTATTCAAAATAGTAAATTGTATTTATTTAACTTTGGGATGTATATTTGTACGAGATCCTAAATTTTAACGTTAACAAAAAAACAAAGTTGTTTTAATGTCAATTGTAAACCAATATCGCCAGTATACAGAGGGCTAGTGAGACACCAATATCGCCAGTATACAGAGGGCTAGTGAGACACCAATATCGCCAGTATACAGAGGGCTAGTGAGACACCAATATCGCCAGTATACAGAGGGCTAGTGAGACACTAATATCGCCAGTATACAGAGGGCTAGTGAGACACCAATATCGCCAGTATACAGAGGGCTAGTGAGACACCAATATCGCCAGTATACAGAGGGCTAGTGAGACACCAATATCGCCAGTATACAGAGGGCTAGTGAGACACCAATATCGCCAGTATACAGAGGGCTAGTGAGAAAAGCTAAATCTTATTCAATGAAAACACATTTGTTCTGAAACCAAAAGGCAATTACCGAAACACAGGAATTAATAAACCTATTGAATTTTATTATCAACATGTGTTATAGCATCACGTGATTAATTTCTTTTAATTAATTTTCATGCGATTATAGATTGGGTGTAAAAGGGAAAACTTAATCTTCAAAATCTGTTTTATTATATTTTCCCCCCATTTTCAAGCAATAATATTGTGTAGTATAGAGATGTTTCCCACTGTTTTATATTGTATTTTATTTCTTTTTTTCCCTTGTCTGTAGACTTGAAATGTTATTGAAATGCGTCCGGTTATCAACAATATCATATTTTATTTCATGCTCCCTATAATGCTAGTGGTCACTCGAGTGCATGAGACCAACATTTAGGCTTTACTTATCACTTTTAGCTCAGTGGCCGGGTATAGAAGAACATCAGGCTCGGGGCATTTGGCTCGTTAAGGGTTCAGGAAAATTGCAAATCTGTGTCATTCATTTCAAATGACAAATAATAACACAAGGTATGTAAGGGAGTAAAGGCAACATTTTGTAATAGCGGTGGGTGTAGATTAGTTTGGAATATCTCCCTTTTAAATTGTAACCATCTAAATGTATTCATCATCTGCTGTGAACGAGCAAATGTGCAAGGAGGTTTTTTTTTATTGATAACGTTGAAACATAAAGAAAATTCTAATAAGTCAAATATTTTTTCTCCCGTGACGCACACTCGGAGAATAATATGTGGAAGAAAAACAACATGGATCCCTTAACATGATGAATGAATCTGAAGAAAAGTTAGTTGATGTTTTTGGCCTGGTCTGCTGCCGGCTAAGTTCTTGTTTGGTGTCTCTATGTTTCCCCACACGACCATCAATCCTTCCAACCATCAAAGCGAACAGTTAAAAAGTACTATTTATGAATCCATTTGAATATGTGTTTTTGGACAAATCTTGTAACTGATTTTTTGTCTAATTCCTGTAGATGTATTTGGATTGAATGTTGCACACGCAAATATTAAATAATATTCAGTTACTTTAAATAATTCACACACCGGTAAATTAAAACCAGTTTAGCTATATTGCTGCTTTCTAAAGAACTAAATACGAATGGGAACAAGTGTGAACTCGGCTTGCGTACAGAGAACTGCGATTTCAGGTCTCCGTGAAGGCAGACATTTGTTCCCGTTGCATAATTTTAAAAAAATCCTTCAAGTGGAAAAGTCCCCAAGTCTATTTATAAGGAGAAAACACGTAATTATAACCCACTGATGGGAGAATACTATCTCTAAGGGAGTGAATTGGAGAAAATTTGAACAGCAAAGAATTTAAATTAATTCTTTCAAATGTAGCACCTTACCATCAATTGGGAGAATAGAAATACAAGGAAATGATTGTTGTAAATGTTTTTTTTTAACTTGTAAAGTTTTAAACATCTAAACATTCACTTTATTACGGAAGAACCTGTGGCCAGGTTGCGATAGTTATTATCACTACAACAAGAGAGAACATGTGGCCAGGTTGCGATAGTTATTATCACTACAACAAGAGGGAACATGTGGCCAGGTTGCGATAGTTATTATCACTACAACAAGAGGGAACATGTGGCCAGGTTGCGATAGTTATTATCACTACAACAAGAGGGAACATATGTGTTAAATAAAACCGGGTACTCGTCAAACCGAGAAGACGCCGAAAAACAAAGTCAGAGAGGGCATAAGGGTTTAAAGGAATTTCGATAAGAGAATTCTTTGTAGCGGTGTTCTTTGTCGGATAGACAAAACAATTCGTTTACGGTTGGTTGCACTCTTCACTGTTCAAGGGTATCGTAAGGTCTGACCCGAAAGCTGTAACGTCGTGACACGCACGGTTCACCTTTTGTAACTTGCCGTCATGGGGGGGGGGTGAGATTCAGAGGTTTTCTGCTGGCTTGAAAATGTCTTTGTACATATATTTTATCAGATGCTATACTGTCAAAAAGAAACTTCTATTTGTAGACATTGGATTGTATTTACACCTTGTTATGGTTTAGTACTCAGTTCCTTGTTGTCAATCAATTATTACTATGAAGCTATTGGAAGTTTTACTTTGAGATCAGATCGAGTAACAACAATTTTAAAATTTGTATTTTATTTGTTATCCCATGGTCTTTTTATGGTCTTTTTGGTGGTAGGGGTTTCCAGTGTTTCCATTAGAACTTTCTCAGGGCTTGGTTGACTTGGCGGCGACCATCTCCTCTCCAAGTCAGCGTTGTTTTTTTTAGCAATAGTCATTCATCAATATGTTTATTGTGGCTTAGCGTGGACTAGATCTCATGATCTCAAGGCTTTGTGGAGATTTTGAGGCGAGCGCAGTGTTGACTTCACTATCCAGCCGCCAAAATATCACTAGAACCTGCCAAAGTGTTAATTTTCCAATTAAGTAATTGTCGATGTCTAATTGTAAAATACATGTCCAATATCTAATAGTGAAATAACTAATCATCAAAATTATCTTTTTATAAATATACGAGTCCAATGCCCGAGCTTCGCGACTGGATAAAAACAATAAAATCAAGTAGTATTTAGTTACAATGTTCTCCTGTTCTCCTTAAATTTCAGAGAATAATGCCAAACCCGAAACGGATTTCTTTAAAATAGCTATGGAATCGGGATCAATCAAAAAGGTGGGAGGGCAAATAAGCAACCAACTTTTTAAAACAAACACACACACACACACATAAATTGCGGAAGTCCAGAACATTGACAGCATAATGAATTTTGCGCAATGACTTAGTTTGTCTGCAGAAATAACGCATAATTTTTTTTACAATTAATGTGCAAAAAACAAAACAAAAATCCATTGTGCAACGGCTCATTTGCTTTTCCAATGAATTATAACATAAAAATCATATCTAAAAATGATGGCTTACATTTTGTTAGACCTTAACCTAACAAAATAATATTAGAAAGCATCATACTTCAGATCATGTTGAAGTTAGAATTTTCACGCAATTTTATACCGTAAACTTTTTCGGTAGATTAGATTTTAAAAGAAAGCTAACATTAAACTACATTTTAACTCAACAATCAGAACATTGACTGACTCCTCAATATCGCTGTATACATTTTAACTCAACAATCAGAACATTGACTGACTCCTCAATATCGCTGTATACATTTTAACTCAACAATCAGAACATTGACTGACTCCTCAATATCGCTGTATACATTTTAACTCAACAATCAGAACATTGACTGACTCCTCAATATCGCTGTATACATTTTAACTCAACAATCAGAACATTGACTGACTCCTCAATATCGCTGTATACATTTTAACTCAACAATCAGAACATTGACTGACTCCTCAATATCGCTGTATACATTTTAACTCAACAATCAGAACATTGACTGACTCCTCAATATCACTGTATACATTTTAACTCAACAATCAGAACATTGACTGACTCCTCAATATCGCTGTATACATTTTAACTCAACAATCAGAACATTGACTGACTCCTCAATATCGCTGTATACATTTTAACTCAACAATCAGAACATTGACTGACTCCTCAATATCGCTGTATACATTTTAACTCAACAATCAGAACATTGACTGACTCCTCAATATCGCTGTATACATTTTAACTCAACAATCAGAACATTGACTGACTCCTCAATATCGCTGTATACATATACTCTAATAAAAATTACAACAGCTTGCCATTGTGTTGCTTTTTTAAAGTCTTTTTACAACACAAGACGCACGTTTCTGAAGCAAGATCCGATGAAAACGTCGTTAAACTGGTGATATTTCTTTACAACCAATAACCTCACACCTGTGACTATTTTACAGTTATTATTCGAAACGTTAGCCGTGCTAACGCATTTTTCTAAAATACATCACATAGTGATATAGAATAGGACTGCGATAAAGTCCACTATTAAATCTTTATTTTATTGTTTTGATCACACTATTCGTTTGTGTATCTTGTTTCTTTTTTTTCCTAAAACATACTACATCTTATTTGAGAATCTAAGTTTGATAATTGTAAGTTGAAGTTTATACCAACCAGGGATGGGCATACAAATGACGCCTGCTCCTACCAATCAAAAGTACCCTTCAAAACTTCACTGTTTCCCTTTATATAAAAATAAATGTGTCGCCAATTAACTTCAATCTTACCTGAGTGTATATTCTAACAATACATCAGGTAATTTCTTCTTAGAAAATTCCGTTAAGTTCTGTTCAATGTGGATTAACTTTTGGGGCATCTATGAAAGCAATCGTACCAGGGCAATCGCATTCACTATTGAAGAACTCGTGTAGCATATGAATGGTTTAAGAAGATAAAAATTCGTAGTCTTGTTACAGGCATGACTTAGCAGACATAAAAATAACCCGTTTCATCACATTGAACTTGAACTTGAACTATCCCTTAACCCGTTGTTGGGTCGTTGGGGCACCATCGTGAACTGCTCACTAACACACGCCATTTGTCACGGTCCTGTGCTGCCCTTTGAGAGTCGCTGAATGACAGGCCGGTCCACTCTTTGATATCGTCCTAACATCTCTTCTTTTGTCTGCCTCTTTCCTTCCTCCCTAGACTGTGCCTTGTAATATGGTTTTTGCAAGACCTCCAGTACTTGTCACGTGTCCGTACCATCGTAATTTCCTCTTCTTAATTGATGTGAGTAGGTCCTCGTAGGGGCCAATGACAGTACTTATTGTGTTGCGGACCGCTTCGTTTGTGATGTGCGTTGTTAAGGAGATGTTCAATATCTTTCTGAAACATCTCATCTCTAGGGCATTGATTCTTCTTTGAAGGTCTGCAGTGAGCGTCCAAGCCTCACAACCATACAAAAAGACCGACATCGCCAGAGAGCGCATTAGCCGGGTCTTTGATCTCAGGGAGAGCTTCTTACTTTGCCAGATGTGCTTTAATTTGCTCAATGCTGCCATTGTTTGGGCTACTCTGGCAAGAATTTCTGGCTTTGAGCCTTCGTCGGATATTATGGCCCCTAGATACTTGAAGGTGGAGACTTCTTCAAGTTTTTGCCCGTTTATCCGAATCTCGCTTGTGAATTTACTATTAGCCATGACCTTGGTCTTTTCTGCGTTGATTTCCATGCCGTACGCATTTGCTGCTTTCTCTAGCTTTGCGAGGAATTCTTTTAGTTCGTCCTAGCTACCAGCTAGGCCGTCAATGTCATCGGCGAAGCGTAGGTTGGTTATACTTCTCCATCCGATGCTGACTGTTCCGACATGGTGTTCTAAAACATCCGTCATGATCCTTCCAAGGAAGAGAATGAAGAGGATGGGGGAAAGTAAACATCCTTGTCTGACACCAACAGTGGTCTTGAACCAAACTCCCAGCTTGCTGTTGAAGAGTACTGCGCTGGTTGCTCTGTTGTAAAGGTTCTTGATCACTTCAATGATGTTTGCATTTATGTTGAATTTGTGCATCGTTGCCCACAGTGCCGCATGCCACACTCTGTCGAACGCTTTTTTAAAGTCTATAAAGACATAACATTAAAGTCACAAAAAACACAAACACACACCAACCAACACACGCACACACTCACGCTCACACATACTTATTTTTTTATACACACAAAAAGTTGGTTATGAACATAAACAAGTAATAAAAACTCAAAGGATTATTTAAACGCGATTTCCAAAACGAATATTCGATTTTTTTATACAAGGGAAATCATTCTAGTTTAAATTAAAGATCGATTCAAATAAGTAATTCTGAAACTTAACACAATATGACGTCATATCCCTTCACCAAGAATGTGTCAATATAATGCGCACCATGCAACATTCTAACATACGCATTCACAAAGCGGGAAAACCCCATTAACTATCATTCTAGATTACATTTAAAATAAATTCAAATCAATAATTTTGAAACTAAACAAATTAATTGCTTTTAAAAAAATGCTGCTAACATTACAGGCGTCAAACACAAGTATCCGTTTAAAAAATGTGTCTTCAACATTGTTATAAATATTATTAGCTATCGTTTGGTGTTTATTTCAACCCGTTAGATGTTATGGTTGGCTAGAAATTGACAAAATACTGATATTTTTTTCGGTCTTTTTTGGATTTTCAAAGGAAATCCAGTAAACCTTTTCGGTATTTTTTTGGCCGTTGCACATTTTTGGGACCTCCTTAGCATATTTGCAAAAGACCCAAACCCTCTATCTGCTATGGTTCCTGAGGAGTTGCATATGCAACCTCTAAAGACATTTCAAATATATAAACGCAAGTTATCCCATGGGAAATTGCGTTAAAAATATAAATAAGTCACATCATTTAAATCACAGCTCTTTTTACATCGTTCCCTTTCCACAAACTAATATAAGATCAAACAATGACGACACATCATGTAATATTTTACAGCGAGGGCTCTGTTAATCTCGATAACCAAAAGGTTTAATTTCTTACATCTAAATTTTCAATTATCTTATCTTATCTTATCTGTTTATAGACGCTCCTTCTATACAGAAGTTTATTGCGTCCTACGCTTATCTATGGTTTGTGTTTAGTCCTGCATTTTTATTAGAGATTTAAATGTTGATAAAGTGTTGGTTTTCCTGGATTCTTCAGGCAACCCATTCCAAGCCCGAATTCCGGACGGGAAGAACGAAAACT
The DNA here is from genome assembly GCA_944989445.1 of Ampullaceana balthica. NCBI lineage: Eukaryota > Metazoa > Mollusca > Gastropoda > Lymnaeidae > Ampullaceana > Ampullaceana balthica. Next base: position 736,704 of record CALYLW010000071.1, on the reverse strand, counting down.
TGTATGTGTTTGTTCTTGCATACGGAATAAGAAAGGTGTTTTTATCCTTATGTCTATCTGAGGGTTGTATTAAGTTATCTTTGTGTTGTATTTCTAAATTAGAATTAATTGCTTTATGTATGATTACTACTTTGCTCTTGGTTCTTCTATCCTCTAGTGTTTCAAGGTTTAATGATTTAACTAATGGTGTTATTCTTGTCAGTTTCGAATATTCTCCAGTAATGAATCTGGCAGCTCTTTTTTGAATTTGTTCTAGTTTATCAATGTTTTCTTTGGTGGATGGGTCCCATACAGAAGATGCATATTCTAGTGCAGGTCTCACCAAAGTGAGGTAGCATTTTAGTTTTATATCTCTATTACATTTGTTAAAGTTCCTTGTTATAAAGCCGAAGGTTTTGTTTGATTTTTTAATAACTTCATTGACATGGGGATTCCATGATAGTTTCTCATTTATTAAGACTCCTAAGTATTTTGCATCTTTAGTTTGGGTCAGTTCTTTTCCATGAATGTAATATTTTGAATTTATTTGTTTCTTTTTTTTTGTTACTCTTAACAGTTGACACTTTTCTGGGTGGAAAGACATACTCCAGTTAGTTTCCCATTTTATCAATTCATCTAAGTCTTTTTGTAAAATTTTGCTATCTTGTTCTGATTTAATTGTTCTATAGATTATACAATCATCAGCAAATAACCTAACTTTTGTACCTGTTGAGATGTTGTTGGGTAAATCATTTATATAAATTAAAAAGAGTAAGGGACCTAGCACAGTTCCTTGTGGAACTCCTGAGTTAACCTTTATTGGTGCAGATTTAGATCCATTAATTATTACAGTTTGCTCCCTGCCCAAAAGGAAGTCTTGGATCCAGTGATGTAAGGAACCTGAGATTCCAAAGTAGTTAAGTTTTTTAAGTAAACTAAGGTGGTGAACTTTGTCAAATGCTTTTGAGAAGTCTAGTAATATTGTGTCCATTTGATCATTTGTGTCTAAGCCAGGGGTTCCTAACCAGTGGTGCATGCACCCCCAAGGGGTGCATGAGCAAGTTCCAGGGGGTGCATGAACCATTCGGAGAAAAAGAAAAAGAAGAAGGAAAAAAAAGAAGAAAATCTGAAAATATAAACAATTAGCAAGGCATGCCGCTTTAAATGGCACCCATAAACTACCTTTTTGATAGGTAGATACTCGTTCGCGCATCGTTCTGCGGATGTCGAAAATTGACGGATAAACTTTATCGTAAAATGAACGGTTCGCTCTACGTGTTTCTCGGATTTTCGTGTTTTAAGACACAGTTTTCTAAAAATAATTTAATTTTGTCATCAAATTCGTCAGATATGTCTCCCGGTGACCCTCTAACTTTTCTGAGAGGATGTAAACGTTGGGATTTTTTTTCCTTCAATTTAATTGCTCGGTAAGCTGCAAAGGTCTTAAAAACGTTAATTGTAAGCAATTAATCGTCGTTGAAACCTAAAATCTTGAGTTGAGCATCCGATTCCGGTATCATCACGACAAGACTTTCTGTGACCCATCAATTTACGTTGTATAGCGATCCTGTCTAATTGCAGTAGTGGACAATGTTAAGTACTAGAAAAATTGAACACGGTGACATAAACGGATAACGAGCACAACTTAGAACTGTCTAAGACAGGGGTTCCTAACCAGTGGTGCCTGTGACTGGTACAACTTTCCGATCGTCATCACCCCCTCAAAATCGTTAATAAATAATAATAAAAAAGAGAGAGCGAGATGGAACACAAAAGCATCAGTGCTTCCTCTGTGGAAAAAACATGTGAAATGACAACACGAAGCCTGTTAGACTCCGAGAGCCCTTGAAGAAAGTCCATCCATACAATTCCAATGACAGTGTTGAGGTCTTCAAGCAGAAGAGAGCTCGCTTCTTGACACTTGACCTGAAGTACCTTGCCCAAGCTTGGATTTTCTTTGTCACAGAAACCTGCACTGGAGGCATCATTCCAGGTTGAATATCTTTTTGCAAAGAACAAGAATCCCCACACCATTGGAGAACTTTGGTGAAGCCTTGTACTCTGGAGATGGTGGAACTGATGTGTGGTCACCAGCAGAGGAAGCAGGTTGAGAAGATTCCTTTTGTTCAATGACACTATTCATTCCAGGATTAGTGACATGGCTGCAGACATTCTGGATCAAGTCTTGTGCGAGATGAGAAGCGGTCCTTTTCCATTTAGCATGCAGCTGGATGAATCCACTGATGTAGCACAATGTAATAGTAATAATAATAATAATAATAATTGATAATTTACATAGCGCTGTATCCCAGTAGGGAACCGGGCTCACAGCGCTTTCCTTGGAGATCATAACATGTAGTCAGATTCTTGCATTTCTGAGATATGTTCTCAGTGGATTGCTGAAGGAGGAATTTCTCTTTTGTAAGCCACTCCTAGCTACTACCAAATCTGCTGATGTGCTGCAGCTAGTCAGGGCATTCTTCACTGAAAACCAGTTTGACTGGAATTCAAGCATTTCTTCAATTTGCAAAGGTGGTGCTCCCTCCGTGCTCGGTAATAAGTCAGGATTTTCAGCACTGGTAAAGAAAGAAGTTCGAGATATTGTTACTACACACTGTATCCTTCATCCTCAGGGCCTAGCATGCTCAACTCTACCTCCAACCTCGAAGTCAGTTCTTTCTACTGCAGTCCAAGTTGTAAATTTTATCTGCTCACATGCCTGGAACCACTGCCTCTTCAAGTTGTTCTGTCAGGAGGTGGTCTCTGAGCATGAAGTTCTGCTCTACCACACTGAGTGAGGTGCACTGGTTGTCGAGGGGAAGGATACTTTCTCGGTTAGAAGAACTGAGAGCGGAGCTTGCCATTTTCTTGGGAGAAAAAGAGAGTGACCTTGCTGACAAGTTTGACTGTCCAAATTTCATTCATTACTTGGCATACCTGGCTGACATCTACACCATCTTGAATGAATTGAACATATCTCTCCAAGGACATGCTGTGACTGCAATGGATGCTACTGAGAGATTGAAAGCCTTCCTTAACAAAGTGCCACTATTCCAACGACGACTAGAAAAGTCCAACTTGGCCAACTTTCCACTCTTGGATGAAGTTGTAATATCTGGTGCAGAAGGAAGCACCGATGGATCACTGCCTGACAAAATCAAAGGGGAAATTTTAGAGCACCTTTTAAATTTGCAAAAGTCCTTTGATGGGTATTTCTGTCAAGAAATTGCTAGGAAAGATCTTTGGATTCTCAATCCCTTTCTCTGTGACTTGGACAACATTGATGACATTGACTTTGCTAAAGATGACCTGATTGATTTGAGAACCAGAGAAGTACTGAGGAGTGTCTTCAGTTGCAATACTTTGATTGAATTTTTGTGCGTCCAGCTAGATTCCTACCCACAACTAGCCAAGAGGGCAGTACTGACTCTCCTTCCATTTGCCACAACCTATCTCTGTGTAGCAGGATTCTCCACACCTTTGACGATTAAAACCAAGGAAAGGAATACGTTGAATGTAGAGGATGACATGAGAGTTGCTTTGTGCAAAACATTCTCCAGATTTAAATCGCTTATTTATCAAAAGAATCAGCAGATCTCTCACTAAATTCCCGGTTGCCTATGGTCAAAACTGTTGTGTTCCTAAAATAAACATAGTTTATTATGCATTTTCTGCAAGTTTCACGAGGGGGTGCATGAACTTTTTTGGGCATCTGAAGGGGTGCATGGACCCCAAAAGGTGAGGAACCACTGGTCTAAGCCTTTTGATAGTTCATCTATTAAACCTATTAATTGTGTTTCACATGATCTGTTTTTTCTAAAGCCGTGTTGATGTGGGCATAGGGCATTATATTTGTCAAGGTGGTTAACTATTCTACTATATATTATGTGTTCTAGTAATTTACAGGTGATACTAGTAAGTGATACAGGCCTGTAATTACCAGGGTCTGATTTATCCCCTTTCTTAAAGAGTGGAGTTACGTTAGCTAATTTCCAATCCTTTGGCACTTTACCCTGGTTTAGAGAGGCTTGAAAGAGAACTACAAGGATTGGGGACAGTTCATTGCATAGTTCTTTTAATAATCTTGCAGGCAAATCATCTGGGCCAGAAGCTTTGTTTATTTTTAAGTTTTAATTACTTTTGGGTCATTCTTAAAAAATTTGGGACTTAACCAAATGGCTAAATGTTATCTTGCTTCTTCGAAATAAATTTCCCAAACTGAATCATTCTGAATGTGATTAAATTATAAACACAAATTTTTTACCCTCAGTCTTCTAAACATAATTGGGTTTCTTAGACGGCTTCAGGAGCTATTTCCTAAACATTATACTCCACTTCAGCCATGGAACGTTACCTAAAATTTATTATTGAAAAGTATTTTAAAGTATGTTGCTTTCGAATTTTATCTTTTTCCGTTTTAAATAGTTTCTTTGACCTATCAAAAACAGTACTCCCAACATTTCGAGACTCAAATGTGTACGTGACCGTACTCCTAATAACCGAGTCTTAAAGGTAAATGAGACGGCATTTCTTATGTGACCAAGGTCTGAAGTAGAGATCAGTTGTTTTTTGCGATCTTTCGTTACTTGCTAGTTGTCCTACATCTACATTGTAAAGAATGCGGTTACCTTATAACGCACATGAGAGATTAGTGAGTGGATATCTCGTTCAAATGGTCGGTTTGCCTTGTGTAGCCATGATAAAAATTAAACTTTTTTCATGGTTTGAGTTGACTTGTGGGTTCCAGGAGAACATAAATAAAGGAAATTTCTTCGTCGCTTTTTTAATATTTTGTTTTAAAGCTGGGGTTATATAATATGTACCTCTTGTGAATTTAAAGGTCAAAATGCACCCCCTTTATGCTCAGACAATATCGCCCATGTGTGAACAAGCAAATAGAGTCTAACGTCGTCAAGTCGTGTTCATCAGACCAACGAATTTCGTTTTGTTGCAACTCGTGGAGCCTGACAAGCGATCAAATAGCTAGCGTTTCTTTGTGTCGGAGACCCGGATGAAATTCCAGCTAAATATTCAGAGAAATATTCCTATCTCGATTAAATGCGTTTATTAAGCTAACACAGGGGCAGATCCACAACAAGGCCGCCGTGAAAGTAACATGAACAAAAAACAGGAGCTTCAAGATACACAAGTTTTAAAATATTTCATCAAAGGGGGCATGGTGTTTGAAACTTTGCCTTTTATCCATGTAGCAAAAGACAAATATATTTTAAGTGGTTCATGGTTAATAAAAGACGCAGCAAATAGAAATCCTGCGCGTTTATCCAAGAATGTTTTCCAATCCATGTATTTGGTGTCTAAAAAGTACTACAAGAACGTATTGGACGTTATAAATGATAGTATCAAAACAATGATGTATATGAGGTACATTGTTATCTTCTTCTATTTAAATCTGATACATAGATACTTTGTTTAAGAGGGGCCGTCCATAAATGACGTCACGCGCGTAGGTAAGAAGGGGGGTCACGCATTTGTGACGATGCGGCGTGAAGAGGGATAGGGGTGTGTGAAAGAAATGTGACGTCACATCAAAAAATCGCAACTTTAAATAAAAGTTACACTTACATATTTGATTGGTTTCAATTTAATTAATGAAGAGTTCAATGGCTTCACACGTGTTATTATATTAGATGCAGACTTATACTAAATACATATTTGAATGACCCAAAAGTAATTAATGTGCACCATGCTAATTTTCAATTACAAAATTCGGCTTTGGGGGGGGGGTGTCAAAGCTTTGTGACGTCATATTGGAGGGGTCCTAAGTTTTTGTGACGAAGTGCGACGAGGGGGGAGGGGGCTGAAAAATAGGTCAAATTTGGGTGACGTCATTTATGGACGGCCCCAGAGGCTGTATATGATCCGAATATATTACATCCGGGTCAATAAATTAAAGGACGCTATCAAACAATGGCACGAAAGAAAACAAACAAATAAATGAACAAAATACTACGCCTCTGACAAATGTAACCACCTTTCACGTCTTCTGTAAAAAAATCCGAGCATTTAAATAAAAAAAAATCCAACATTTTGGGTTACCGCTTACGTAACAGACGATATCTCACGATGACATAACTGTTGCGTTACCGCATGGCTGGCGTCCAGAATGGAAGTCAGTCTCAATCTCCACTATTGTCTGAATTTCAACACGGGACACATAACAATTTTAGGACAGGATTCATCACCGCTCTGTGCATTCGAATAAAAATGCAGGTTTGTTCAGTTTAACCAGTATTACAATAAATTTATTTCAGTAATATATACCCTTAAAGTGTTTGCTATAGAATGCATTTAATTGCTGTTTATTTCATTTAATTTTGCATTGAAGTTCTTGAAATTTTAATTAATAGGGATGTGACGGAGCTGATGAAAATCCGCATCCGTCGGATTCGGATTTGGCAAATATAAACCCGTCGGATTCGAATGCGGATGCGGATTTGGTCAACACTTTGCTAAAAGGGGGTATACCACGGTGTCAGTTCCGTGCCCCCCATAACAACGAGGATTTGTAGCATTTCTTTTTGCATGAACAGCAGCATAAACTATTACAAAGCACAGGTAGCCACATTGTTAACGGTTTTTTAATTTTAGTTACGATTTCTACGGCCGTGTTTGATCTGAAAACGGTAATTTTTCAAATTCGAATCCGATGGACGTTTTTTTAAAAATCCGTCGGATTCGAATTTGCTCAAAAAACGTCGAAGTTCGAATGTCGTCGGATTTGAATTCGAACTTCGTCACATCCCTATTAATTAATATTCTTTAGGTTTCAGTTCTTTGCAAATTAACTTTAAATAAAATATCATCGAGTTTAAGGATAACGTTGCTGGAGATGGATCCATAATTTAAATTGAATAGTTCATTTAAGTAAAGATACATCTTTAAGGTAATTAATTTTTTTAACAATGGCATTCAGGGGGGCATTATTTGCCATATATTATATAAGCATACACACAACATACACACAACATACACACAACATACACACAACATACACACAACGATTAGAAAGATGGAGTCACGTTCAGTATCGTATGGTTTTCTGGAAGCTAGTGATCAAATAAATAGCTGTTCATTTATGTATTTTTTGTTTGTTTTTTTAGTCAAGTATCGTGCCGTGGGATACGTTACTCATTTAATAACCAATTTTTTTTGTCTGTGTCAATTGTTCCGAGTGTCAAGGAATATAAACAAATAAATCTAAACGACTTCATGCTCTGAAAAAAGCTACTCCAAAATAAAGATGGAAAGTACTTATGAGTCATAATAAATTAATAATTGTCATGGAATCCACAATGACATATTGATAGAATAATTTTAAAATCCAACTAAACTTTAAAAATCATTTTAAAATATTTAAAAAAAACTATTACTAATCTAATAAAACATCAACTAAAATGCTATCTTAACTCGGTCAGAACCATGATAAAATATCCATCTTCTATATGCGACCCATCTATCCAACAAAACACAGACTAACGAGAATACATTCTATCTAATAAAGAGCTGCAAGATTCAATAGTGGTGAATATTATAAATTGACAAGAGTAACTCAATTAAATTGTTTAACTTAGAAACACAAGAAGATCGAAGAACAAAGACTTGTGAAGTAATAATAAATAATGCATTCGAGTCTAACTTGGAAATACAAAACAAAAATAATCTAATACAACACTCAAGTAGACTTAGGTATAAAACACTTTTTTCTTGTTCCATATGCAGGAACAAACAAATCACATACAAATCATCCTTCTTCCCGTTTGGACTTGGTGGGATGGTGGCCTGAACAAACCAGGAAACCAAACACTATCAACATTCAAAGCTATAATGAAAATGCAAGACTAGACAATCGAAAAGCGTAAGACGAAAAAATCGTCTTTGTAGAAGGAGCGTATGTGCTAAATTAAAGATAAGAGTGTGTGTGTGCGTGCGTTTGAGTTGGTGTGTGTCTGTATGTGTGTGTGTGTGTGCTCACGCTAAGTTCTTTGTAGTATTTGTGTCAAGAAGAAAGATAAGTTTAGTGTGTGCTTGAAATTATAGAGCATTTCTTATATATACATAGATTACAGAGTTTATGTTAACTATATAACAAAACTTCATTTGAATAGTTGAAATTAAAAACTAAAATTTGAATAACTTTTTCGCCACCATCTAACGATGTGGGCATGTAAGAAAAAGTGTTACTAAAAGTCAGTACCATAGGCTGAAAGATTGAAAAAAAGATAAGATGACAATTGACTGTTCGTGTGTCACTAAAAAAATATTTTAATAAAGCAAGGCCTAGTTAACTCTTCAAGTCGCTATCGCTCTAATTCTGTGCGTTAATTCAAGTACAATGGATTAGTTAGTACTCAAGCAAGGCACAAAATTGCTTGCAGTTGGTCTCATTATCAATACGATTTATTGACACACAGTGGGTGATGACAGAGGCGTGTCTAGCTGTGGGGTAATGGTGAAATAGCGATAATTGAAAACCTGGTATTATTTCTTACGACAGATAGCGGGTGCGATTTTTGTGGCCAGAAAGCGCTTTGATAGGAGAGCTGCCTTAAAAAAGTATCAACATGAAGAGATTTATTGCAGTTGGTGGAAGTTAGCGTGTGTGCACGGTGACAGAGTGTATTGTTCTATAGGCAATCCATGATTTGAAAAATATACTTACATTTACATGGTGAACAAATCATTTTCCTCGCAGATTCTTTGATCAATTATTAAAAACAAAAAACTAATTTCATTTCATTTATTTTTTATTTTACTAGTGTTTCGGCAAATAAGGTGAATAGTTTATTGTTTTTTTTTCAGAAGAATTATTCAATATTTAATAATTTTTAACAGATGCAATTTTTGTTTTAAAATAGTTTTTTGCATTGCCTAAAGGTGTAATTTGCATTAAAAATTGTTCTGTATTTAGAATACCTTTTGTCTAAATAATTATAAGTTAAATTCTTAAAGTAAGATTTGTTTTTGAACAATTTAAATTTTATTTATTTACCATTTTCCTATAATTACGAAGTCTTTAATAATGCATAATGTTATCTAAATTTTCAGTTTAAAATATTCGCCTTGCTTTAGATGAGTAAGCTAGCTGCCTGTTGTAAGAGGTACAATGGCCGAGTGTTGAATCTACTTGACAGTAAAAAGTGTTAAAGTAATTACTACTGTAAACACATGCTAAACGAGAGCTCTTTATATTAAAATGATACTGAATATCATTCATCTTTTCTTTTCCAGATTTAAAAAAGACGATTACTAATTTCGATAATTAGAGTTTGAGCCTCTGTCATCGTCATTACTACGTCACAATATGGCGTGTCTTGAACCAGTTCTCAAGAAGAACTGCAACAACAAAGTCCACCCTTTCCAAAGACAATTACAAAACTTCACGCGGAACCTGACGAGTGATGGTAACCCGGCCCTAGTCCACGCAGTGATCAGAGGCAGGGTCCAGGACGTCAGGTTTTTGTTGGACCAGGGGGCAAAGGTCAACGCCACCAACCACCACGGGCAGACGGCGTTGATGGCTGCGTCACTCTCCAAGAACCTGGACGTCTTTCAAATGCTGCTGGCAAGTGGGGCGCACGTCAACGCCACGGATGATGTGGGTCAGACCGCTCTGATGTACGCTGCCCAGTCGGGACTGAGCTCAGCTGTGGAACTGATGTCACAGCACAGAGCGAGTCTGACGGTCGTGGATAAATACGGAATGAACGCGTTGATGTTAGCGGCGCAGGCAAACAAGGCTGAAATTGTGCGATTGTTGCTGAGGCATGGGATGGACGGTGACGCCAGAAGTAAAAGCGGCATGACAGCCTTGATGATCGCCGGCGCCCAGGGAAATTCTGACGTTGTGGAGATTCTGTGCAAGTACGTCGATGTGAATGCCACGGACGATCGCTGTCAGAGCACCGCCATGATGTCCTCTTTCTGTGGACACACCAAGGTCGCGGAGACGCTGTGTCGCTTTGACGCTGATGTCAATTCGTCCGATAAGGAGGGCTGGACCGCCTTGATGTTCGCGGCACATCAAAATAATGTCCACGTCATCAAGGTCCTAATCAAATTCAAGGCGAACAAAGATGCCACAAACAGCGACGGCCGGAACGCTGTGATGATTGCCGCGGATAATGGGCACCTGAACGCCGTGGAAGCTCTGCTACAGCTGGGGTCAAGTGTTGGCATAGTTGACAAAACCGGATTAAGTGCTTTGATGTTGGCCGCTGGCAACGGAAACGGGAATGTGGTGGAATGTTTAGTCAATCACGGTGTGGACCTAGACGCAAGTGATCTAAAAGGTAGAACGAGTTTGATGATCGTCTCCAGACTTGGGTTTTCAAACATCGTTAGAATTCTGTGCGAGAAAGGTTGTGACGTAAACAGGAGAGACAAGAAAAGATGGGACGCTTTGATGTACGCATCACAGGCAGGTAACCTTGACGTGGTCAGGCAGCTATTGAAGTTTAAGGCATCCGTTAGCCACACCAACAACAGGGGCTGGAATAGTTGCATGTTGGCCTCCTGGTATGGGCATACTTCTGTGCTGGAGGAAATCTGTCTTGTGGGGCGGTCAAAGAACAAAGTATTTTCTGTTAAGAAGAAAAATCAGGCGATGATGTCTAAGTCTCGTGCATCTAGCAAAGAACAACATGGAAATGTGAACTGTAATGTAAATTTGGTCAATGAAGAAGGTTACACGGCACTGATTATGGCGTGCAAACAAGGCTTTTTGGACGTCGCCCTATTTCTCTACCAGTGTGGGGCAGATGTGAATGCCACTAACCACCAGGGTAGATCAAGTCTAATGCTAGCGAGTAAGCACGGACATCTCAGCGTTGCGGAAATGTTGTGTGACAAGAATGCTGCGGTCAATGCGGTTGACAGGCGTGGAATGACCTCACTCATGTTCGCGGCCGATGAGGGACATTTAAAAATACTTGAGGCTTTAAGTCGCCACGGAGCTGAGATCAATCATGTTGATAAAGACGGGTGGAACGCCTTAATGCTTGCCTCGGCCAACGGTCATCTCAGCGTTGTAGAGTGGCTGTACCTTAAAGGCTGTGAGGTCACGTTTCGCCACGAGCAAGGGCTCAGCGCCTTACACATTGCTGCTACGTCTGGTCACAGAGAGATCGTTAAATTCCTACTTTCGAATTGTTCCATCGGGATAAGAAACAAAGCGTGTAATGGCTTCTCTTGGGACAACGAAGGATCTCATCACCGAGGGAGAAATGACGTCCTTGACATAAATGGTAAAGACAGATACGGTAATACCGCTTTAATGCTTGCAAAGCGAAATGGACGCAGAGATATCACTGACCTCTTACGAGAGGTGGGTGCATTTGATGACAACCTGGAAGGTGGTGGTTTGTTGACCCCTACACTGTATAGATCATCTAGTCCGTACGAGATAGAGGTGCGGGACGACCAAACTGGGGATAATGACGTCGATGAAAGACGGCTTCTGTTTGACATAGGGCACGACAACCATGAGACGAATGTTGATAGTATCATCATTGACAGTCAGGAAAAAAGAAATAAATTCGCAGGTAGGTATGTTTAATGATGACATTCTACTTTCATAATGCATTCACAAGTCGTAGATTTCAATGGAGGAACATAAAAAAACAGTTTCATTGAAAAAGGTTGTGTTTTTTTAATGAATTATCACGTGTTTTTCTGTTGTCTAAGTAAGCAACAAAAAAAACAACCAGAAAAGCTTTGCACATGTGGTGTACGTATTTAATGATGAGGGAATGTATTAGCTTGAAATGTTTCATATATGTAGCTGGGATGCAGCTTTGCAAAAAGTTTAGAGCCGCTTGTATCTTAAAATATAGAGAGATTTTGCTTTCATTTTCATCACACTATCCACTAACCAAAAATTTAAATTTAAATTTATTTTTCCGCTCCAACGTTTTTTGTCTTATAACTTAGTGTTGCAAATTTAAATCTTTGTTGATTCCTGATTTGCTTATGTCAGGGGTGTCAAAACGTTTTGGAGGCCTGTATTCCATGAAGTAAATGTATGTGGGGCCAGATTAAAATGATAAACAAAAATGTTATACATTGAGGCTGCGTAACAGGCTTTTAAATTACATCATTCTTCTTTGTTTGTCATTTTGGATGAGCTGTTGTATTTGGAAAATATGTAACAATACTACAGCGATTATAGAGGCTTTAATAAAAAATATCTTATACCATCATTAGAAAGTATTTAAAATGGGGAGGGGGGATTATAAAAGTTTTTTTTGAAAAATATGTTTATTTGATATTACGTTCCTCATAATAATTAAATGTGTTGAAATCTAACTAGTTACAATTAGTTTGTATAAAAAAATGTTGATTTAGAAAATATCTAAATTTTTTAATGATATAACAAAGTATTAATTTCTAAAACAATATTATTTCCACGTTTTTGCCATCGGGAATTCGACACATAACAATGCAGAACTTTATTGTATTTTAAATATCAATATCCTAGTTGGTATAACAATAAAAGGTCGTCGATGTTTGCCATCATTTGATATCATCGTATTTTTATCCAAAAAAAGGTATAATTTTCGGCTTTTCTTATAAATTCAATGTCATCGATAAGAAAATTCCGAGAGTTAATTAATTATTTAAGACGGAGCCACGGGCAGAGAAAGTTTTAGCGTGGGTCGCATTTGGCCCACGGGCCGGACTTTGGACACCCCTATCTTATGTGGTTCTATCTAAATTCTAAAAATCGTATATAATGCTGTCTAGCTCAGAGGTTCCCACCCTACCTCCCAAGAGACGCCTAACCACTGATAAATCAGGTCATTGAGTGTTCCCACCCTACCTCCCAAGAGACGCCTAACCACTGATAAATCAGGTCATTGAGTGTTCCCACCCTACCTCCCAAGAGACGCCTAACCACTGATAAATCAGGTCATTGAGAATGTTTTTCGAAATGTTTCCTCCTCAAAGATGTGTTCTGAAATATAAAAAAAAGAAAACATGTTATATTTTAAATGTATCAAAATAAAAATGATCGACATTTTCTCACAGGTTCCTCCCTTAACTTTGATCCGGGTCAGAAAGTCAGCAACATCGACAATCAGGCCATCGTGTCAAAAATACAGAACACTCCCAGCTCTGTCTCACGTGTGAAAGAGTCAAGGGATGACGAGTCTCTGAGAAGTAAGTCGCGATGTTTTTTGTTTTTGTTTTGTTTCATTTACTCGGCATTCCATTTTGATTCATAACTGATTTCCCTTTATCTTTTTAAACGAATTTTCGTTCAGCTAATTTATTGCTTATTTGATAATAACTCAATAAGAGTTGTTGTTTTCTGTTATTTGTTTTGTGGTTTTAGTTTTAGGAACATTTTTGTATTTATCGTTGCCTCACACATGAAGGTTTGAGGGCTATGTCATGGCATCTCCATTTTATTTATGAAGTTGGTGCAGCTTAATTTATACAAAAATTATTCTGGAAGTCTCTAGTAATACAAACAATATGCTCGGAAGATGTCCCTGATGAATCACTTAAGGGATTTTTATTTTACTGTCTTCTGTATTGAAAAGTTTATTTTGGAATATGTCGTGATTATAACTAAAATAATATTTGTACATATCATTTCAGTTTATCTTTTATCTTAAACTAGTTTGTGCTGTGGCGCCTGCGGCGCCCCCCCCCCTTTTTTTTAAAGGGCGCCTACGGCGCCCACCTTTTTCAAAAGCCCACCTAACTTGTCCTTATATGATCAATGCGTAATATTAAATTTTCTTAAATGTACACAAAGTATTTTATAATAGGGTTTTTTCTGTGTTTTTTTGTTTTGCAAAAGCCCAAGTAACTTATCCTTGTATGATAAATAAGAAATATTCCTTAAATGTACACAAAGCATGTATATAACATTTTTTTACAGTGCTAATCACCACACGATTTTTAAAGTAATTTTAGAAAGCAGCGCACCAAATTACTGCACCAAAAAAATAATTCTTTAAATCAGTCAGCACTGTTTACAACACAAATGCTGACGTCATAGGTTCGTGCGTTGTTTGGTTAATGTTAATCTGGAAACCAAAAGGATTATGATTTAGTGTTAGGCCACAGTCAGCGATAATTGAGCGTAAATATATATATGATTATCTTACGTATAACAGACACTCATGCTATACAGATGATTATTGCATTCTACGCTTGTCCATGTTTTTAGTCTAGTCTTGCATTTATGTTTAGATATAGATAGTATGTTGATTTTTTCTGGTTTGTACAGAGAACCAACTGCACGATCGAATTATCATTGTATTTTATTGTTTTGGTTCATTATTTTGGTTTATAATTTTGCTTTAAGGTTCGTTCTTGTTTTAGTTTGTTTTTAATTTTTCATTCTTTTCATTTATAATTCAGTTGATCAATGTATCTTTCAATTTTACTTTTTCATTTTTATTTATCTTTTCGCGTTTTCGTTTCAGGTTATAATTTTGGTTTAACTTTTCGGGTAGCTGTTGTTTTTTTTCTGTTTTTTTTTCAACACTCATCAATACAGTTTATCATTTCTCCTTTTCTTGTTTAGTAAAAGATATTTTAATGACCCGAATTCATTCAATTTTCAATTATTTTCTGTTTCTTTACAGAATTACTGAGCTACCCTAAACACGAGAAAGAACCAAGAAGAATTCAAGTACGCAGTGTATGGGGATAAGAACTGTTCCGTCATTGTTATTAGATCAGTTGTACAGACTAGCTCTAGTTATATTGAAAGCTGAAACGATAAGAAGCAATTAGGACATTCTAAGTCTCAATGATTAAAATAATGTTATACGTTGTTTTTTTAAAATATATATCTTTTCTTTGTAATCATCAAGGATGAACTAATTTGTTAAATTAATAATATTGATTTAATTATATATATATATATATATATATATATATATATATATATATATATATATATATATATATATATATATATATATATATATATATATATATATATATATATATTTAACAAAACAATATATTTTGTTCGTTCCATTCATAAGATTGTTAGACTTCTTTTTTCAACTAAATACCTGTTTAAAATCTTTGTCTTTATGTTTGAACCTATATGTAAAAAAAATAATAATATAAAAAATAAAAAAATTAAATAAAAAAAGCTTAGAATGCACATAAATTCCTTTCACTTATCTTGAAATAAAAGCGTGTAAAATAGTTTTAAAATCTATTAAATATGTACACATATCATAGCGCAAGAAACCATAGACTGTTACTGATAAACTTGAACTTGAACTATCTCTTAGCCCGTCATTGGGTATTTGGGGCACCATCGTGAACTGCACACTATCTCACTGTTACTGATACAAACAGAAAATTAAAATTGGCTTAAGGAGATTCTTCATTTCCCACTTTCGCTCCTTTGACTCCGATGAAATGAATTTTTAGCCTCTGTAATTCAGCGTCTGTAATTATATTCAATATTTACATGTTTGTGGAATCGTGAATTTCTTCTTATTGTACTCAAGAAAAATTTCTGCCTTAGTCAGGAATTTAAATAAAAATTAAGATAATTTCTTCCGGGTCTTCTATAATATATGAACTTTGATTTGAATGTAGCATTTTTATATTAAGAACGTTTAATTTATGGTTTATTATAACTTCAGTGGTTCTCACTTTGTATGATTGTTATTATTATTATATGGCTCTGCAATTCCTCTTAAGTGTAGAGAGTGTATTAATATTTGATGTTGTTTGATGTTACTAACTATGCAAATTTTTAAAAAATGTATTTAATTTGGTCAAGTCCATAAAATAATTCACAAATTTATTTAAAGATTTACCTTTATAATGCACATTGCACATTTATTGCAATCTAAATAAAACCCATTGAGGACAAGAGTTGTTTAACGATCATTCACACTTCATAAATTTCAACATATTCAATTATTATTTTTTTCTAAGCCAAGCTTCGAGGGGCAAAAGCCCCGCATCCTCGCTAAAGCTACACCACTTGCTGTGACTAAATATTGTGGACCATTATTAATGTCACTCTAAAAATAAGAATTATTTTAACGCCATGATTTTATTTAAGTCATGGTTGATATCTCAGTCTGTTATAATATTAGTAAACAACAAAAAATATACCCGACAAGCATTTTATTTTTCTTCTCAACAAACATACAAAAATAGACCGCCATGACACATTCTTTGAGTGTGTACATTGCAAACGTTCTTTCAAACAGTGCCATCTTCTCGCAAACCACATGCACATTCATCGCATTCAACTTTCCGCTGTGTTTCAAGAACACACTGCCATTCCCATCGAGGAACACAACATTGGACTACCTACCGCACTATGTACTTCTTGCAATGCTCTTCATTGGCCATCAGAGGTAAACAAATCCGTACATTATACTAAGTGTTGTCGTCACGGCAAAGTGTCTTTGCCACCGCTATCCCAAACTCCTCCTTTATTACAAAACCTCTTGAGTGACAAGAATCCGCTGTCCCGACATTTCTGTGATCATATCAGGGAAAACAACTCTGCTTTAGCTTTCGCATCAATGGTCGCCCACATCGCTCAACCACCTGGCCATGGACCGTATGCTTTCCGAATCCACGGTCAAATTTATCATCAAGTCTCTCCATTGTATACCAAACCTAACACGCCCCCTTGATACGGTCAACTATATATCTTCGATTCTGCTGAGGCTACCACTCAACGTTTGCAAAACGATTGAAACAGTGCTTGCAGTGATATGTTGTTGTTGCAACTAGACAAAATGTTACGACAGATTAACCCCTTCGCTAAATCCTACATGCAAATGCACGAAATTATCACTCATAATAACCCTGTTGCTGCTGTACGAATGGTGTTCATGGAAAATCCAACTCTGGATATGAGAAGGTATAACGCGCCATCCTGTCAAACTGATGTTGCTGCTATCTTTGTAGGGGAAGACGGGGAACCTCCAGCACAACGCGATATTTGCATATACCCAAGAGGAGATGCTTGCAAGCGTATCTCTGTACTCAATATGAACTGTGACCCCATGGTTTATCAACTACTATTCCCTTACGGAGATCCAGGCTGGCACATACAATTGACCCATGTTGAAGAAAAGCAAACCGCGAACAGAACCCGAGTCACACAACTCCAATTTTATACTTACAGGCTTGCCATGACATGTGCATTCAGCATCTTGCATTCCAGCTGCAAATTCTTCCAGCAATATGTCGTCGACGCATATGTCAGAACAGAAGGCGCACGTTTACATTACCTACGCTCCCATCAACAAGATTTGCGTGTAGAACAATACAGGGGACTGATGGATGCTATCGCTGTGAAAGCACAAGACAATAACTTTCGCCCTGGACAGTTGATCATTCTTCCCTCTACGTTTCAAGGCAGTCCACGGTACATGCAACAGAACTACCAAGACGCGATGGCAATTGTCCGCAAATGTGGAAAGCCTGACCTATTCCTAACATTCACCTGCAATCCTGCTTGGCCGGAAATCTCTAACGCCATTTCCCATCATGAGCGCCCAGAACACAGACCTGATGTCGTTGCCCGCGTCTTTCATATCAAACTTCGGGAGTTCCTAACTGACATTCTGGAGAGGAATATTTTCGGCAATGTAGTCGCATACATTTTCGTCATTAAGTTCCAAAATCGAGGCTTGCCTCATTGCCATATGTTACTGACACTTGATTCACAGTGCAAAATAAGGACCAAAGATGACATAGACAAATATGTCTGCGCTGAGCTTCCAAATCCCGAAATACACCCTCGACTTTTCAAAATTGTCACTAAATGCATGGTACATGGTCCGTGTGGCACGCTCAATGCCAACTCACCTTGCATGAAAGACGGAAAGTGCACCAAAAATTTCCCAAAGGACTTCAACGTCGAGACACAAGAAAACACACAAGGGTACCC
Source organism: Ampullaceana balthica (assembly GCA_944989445.1). NCBI lineage: Eukaryota > Metazoa > Mollusca > Gastropoda > Lymnaeidae > Ampullaceana > Ampullaceana balthica. The sequence goes on along the minus strand of CALYLW010000071.1, from coordinate 718,799 downwards.
CATATACCGCCGAAGACAGGGCACAACTGCCATTGTTGGCAAATACGACATCGATAATCGTTGGATAGTACCTTACAATCCCTGTCTTTCTCAGAAATTCAATGCTCACATTAACGTTGAAGTGTGCGCGTCCATTCAATGTATCAAGTATCTATATAAGTATGTCTACAAAGGACACGACGCTGCATCCATTGCACTTCAGAAGGAGCCAGCCGATGGTGTTTTCCAACATGACGAAATACAAACTTTCCTTGATGGTAGGTATGTTAGTGCTCCTGAGGCTATGTGGCGTTTGAACGAGTACAGTCTTTCAGAAAAATCGCACGTTATTACACGATTACCAGTTCATTTGCCAGAACAACAAGTCGTCTTCTTTCATGAGGGTCACGAAGAACGAGCGCTACAAAGACAGGCCAACAAAAGCACCATGCTCTTAGCTTGGTTTAACTCAACAAGACCGATCCTGAAGCTGTGGAGTTACATTACACTGATGTTCGCCAACATTACACATTCCAACAATCCTCTGGAAAATGGCAAAAGAGAATTAGAGGAGGCACAAAAGTGATCTGTAGAATGCCCGTTGTTGCCATTAACGACACCGAACGTTATTACCTCAGGCTTCTCCTTACCTGTTCCGTAGGCATCACGAGTTTCAACCTTCTACGAACTGTCAACGGCGTGGAATGTAACACTTTCAAAGAGGCGTGCCAACAATTGGGTCTTCTTAAAGAAGACAAGATATGGCATGATACTCTTACAGAGACATCCCAGATACGAATGCCACCGTTCTTGTGACAACTTTTCGTTTTCGTCTGTGTCTTCGGCGAACCACATAACGTTCCACACCTTTGGGACACGCATAAACTCTCCCTTTCTGAGGACTTTCTCAGAATATATTCCACACGCACCGCTTGCATGTATGCTCTCGCAGAAATAAATGACATGCTCCAACCACATGGCCTCAACCTGCACAAATTACACCTACCCCTCACTGACATTCTTCCAATGTGTCATTCATCTTCCGTCTTCGACGCTCAGGCTGAACACTCCCACGCTATGGAACACTACGACAAACTCAACACAGAACAAAAGCTCGCTGTTGACACTGTTTTGGACGCTGCATACAACGACTTCCATCCGCTACAAACCTGCTTCTTCTTAGATGGTCCCGCAGAAACAGGGAAAACCTTTGTCTACAAAACCCTGATTCATAAAATCAGAGCCAGGGGAGACAATCCTATTACCGTTGCATCAACAGGAATAACAGCAACATTGCTACCGTGTGGACGTACTGCACATTCGGTGTTTAAAATACCGTTGAAGCTCACTACTACCTCAACATGCAATATCAAACCTAACTCGCAACACGCGCAACATATTCTACAATCCAAATTGATTATATGGGACGAGTCGCCAATGACACATGCATACGCATTCCAGGCAGTTGACAGGTTGTTACGTGATCTCACAGGTGAGACGCACCCATTTGGAGGGAAAACAATACTATTTGGTGGAGATTTCCGACAAATACTCCCCGTTATTATGCGTGGCTCCCGAGCACTCACTGTCGCCAGTTGCATTAACAATCAATCTTTGTTGCGTCACATGCATGTACTTACACTGACGAAAAATATGAGAGCTCTTCCTGATGAACAACATTTCGCAAAATGGCTTCTCGATGTTGGAGACCGGACAAATGGAACTCCTGTAACATTACCTTCACATTGCTTTCCTGTTCATTCTGATCCCGTTCAACAACTATATGGCGACCTCGACTTCTCAACTGTCACTTCGGAACAACTCAGTACGCGAGCTATATTAAGTGTCATGAACGAAGACTCCCTGCACCTGAATGAACAAGTATTGAAACGTATCCCAACCGACGAAGTAACTTTCAACAGCGTTGACTCCATCGTCACAGATGCACCCGCAGATCAACTTTCATTCCCCGAAGAATTTCTGAACAGTCTTCCCCAACTGGTATGCCTCCGCATAAACTGAAAATTAAAATTGGTTCAGTGGTCATGCTTCTTAGAAACCTCATGCCAGCAAGAGGTCTCTGTAATGGCACTAGACTGACTGTTACCGGCATTCACCTCAACGTACTGGAGTGTAAAACTATCGCAGCTGCTACCTCACAAACTGACCTTATTCCCCGGATATCCCTGACTCCATCAGATTCAAATTTGCCTTTTACCTTTACGCGCAGACAATTCCCTGTGAGATTAGCCTTTGCCATGACAATAAATAAAGCACAGGGCCAAACGTTCAAAAAGATATGACTGTATCTTCCAAAACCTGTTTTCAGTCATGGAAAATTGCATGTTGCTCTCTCCAGAGTTCCTTCTTTTCATTCACTCATAGTCGTTTGCCCAAACCCACCCCATTTGGCAAACTGTGTCTTTCAGGAAGTCTTCACCCGTCACTAAATCATTAGCGGCGTATGCTACGCCGCGGGTCAGCTAGTTAATTATAAGTCACATACATGAGGCCTCATAGAGCTGTCCATGTGTGAAGCATAGATATTTCAAATTTCCAATAATATTCCAGAAACCAATTTATTGTCATTTAGATAACATTTAAATTTTCATTTTTACAAATATTTTCTGTTTTTATGTTGTTGTTTGTTTTTTTTAAATTAAAATATCTTTTGTAAACATCCCGTTTGCGATTGCTAGGAGGCAAAAATATTTTCCAAACACTTATGAAACTATCTCAATAGATACATTGTATTAATTTTCTTGATAACATGTTTTATGTGCTAAAAGCAAATTTAAACAAAAGGGAAATCTGATAAATAAACAATTTTTAAAAAATAATAAAAATAAAAGAATACAGATCTTTGCAAACATGCCTAAGACAAAACACGTTCAACGAAAGACAAATCATTTAATGTTCAGTTATTATTTCATGATTAAACCCAAGGACGTGCTATACAGCAAGCTGTCGACAGTGAAAAGGTCGGTTGGACGGCCACGTCTCAGATACACAGACATTTGCAAGAGAGACAAGAAGACGACCAACGTCGACATACAAAACTTGGAGGACCTGGCAGAAGATCGGTCCACATGGCGGGGCATCGTGAAGAGAAGATCACTGCGAGCCGAGGAGCAACAGCTGAAAAGAGCGAAAGGGAAAGCCAAGCAATACTGCCCCACCACATTCGTGTATAAGAGTATGTGACATGCAGGAGAGACTGCCACTCGAGGATTGGTCTTACCAGCCACGCCAAGAGCTGCAATCTAAAAAGATAAATACATATATCGTATTTTGCAGACGGAAAGATGCCATACCAAAAACCTCAGGGCCGTTGTTGTTGGATTTTTTAATTTTTTTTTGACAGATGATCACAAATGAGAACGTGTGAAGATACTTTAGCAATAATCTTCTGTACACAAGGGGCGTCTTTAAGAGATAAGATTATGTCAAAGGAAGGTAATGAAGGCTTTCCAATGGACTAATTCCTAACTTAAAGTTTTTGAGGGAGAATGTTAAATGGAGATGTTAAGACACAATGGCAAGGATTGTGGGCAACAAGTATTGAAATTTTCTCATGTTAGTGCCCCAACCCATCCTTTAAGGCAAAAAGCTTGATGCAGTACTCTTCCGCTTAAAGTCGCTTCGTTCAGCTGAAGAGTGCCACCCAGGGATTCCCCCACCATTAGGCTTTAGGACACTTGAAAACAGTATGCATTAAAAATAACAGACGCCTTTGGGCTAATCAAAAATTGACAAAATAATTTTTATTTTTAGAAACGAAATATTCATTATTTATAACAATGAATTTCTTTTAAAATTGTGTCATTTAAAATTATTTCATGTCTATATGTTTCAATTTTTAAATAAAATTATTTTAATTCGCCGATTGTAATCTTTTATCCATGATATAGTTTCATTCTGCAGATTCGAATAAATCAAAATCAAGTACAAATACTTCATAGCCAGGTTTGGACCTAAAGATAAGATCAGATAAAATTATTAGATAAGACAAGATAAAATAAGAAGATTCTTTAATTATTCTTGTCAAGAAATAGAAACATTTTACTGCATGATTATGCATTTCAATTTTCAGCGCATGAGTAAGTCCTTATTATTTTTCAAAGAAACAAATTTACCATTAGGTCCATTGCTACACAAAACTGCGTTAGGTATATCTTAGGCTTAAAATTAACAGTTCGTACCAAAAACTTTAATCTGATTACATAACTGAGTGTTTAGTTAGATTTCATTGAGACGTGTGCGGGCATGCTGTTCAATATATATGCTTTAAATAGAAAAATAGATTCTATTGCCCACGAAGACTTGTAGAGTCGTTAGTAAAATTCTTCCTTAAAAAATGTATTTTTCTGAGATGTTCCTATAAATGCGTGTTTGCCATCTAATTTGAAATTCAACTTTACGTCTAATCAAAGTGTGTTGACAAACATTCACTTCACAAATTGATGCTTTCAAACCTATTCACTTATAAGCGTAGGGCGCAATAATCTTCTTTATACAAGGAGCGTCTGTAATAGATGCGACAAGCTTGAAGAAACTTTTTTTTTATCTGTGAAAAACAAGACTGACTTTGGCCTCAACGTGTAAGTTGAAGGCAGTGAGGAGGAAACATCTGGCGAAGCTGTCACTGTCCACGGCTGTGTACACAATGTACAAAGTGCTGTAGTGTACAATCCATTCGGTAATGTTTGCACAGCAAATATCAATGTCGAACATGGTTGAAACCAAACAGTACAAGACGTCCATCTTGTGGATGAACAGACACGATATTACGTCACTGAATGCTGTTTTGTTGTTTCGTTTCTCAGTGGATGAAAAGATATTTCCCGTACCATGGATGATGGATTGCAATATCTTCCTCAAGTCAACTTTCTGACTTAAATCTAACATGACTGAGTGAGCTCTGTAGGTGACTTCTGTGGCCAGAATTAAACACCGGAATGGTACTAGAAAACCACAAACCAAATGTAAATGTAGTTTTTGCGACATCTCCAATTCTGTAAGTTTTATGTTACAGCAACACAGCAATACGTAATCAGAATTATTGGTGTGTGGTAAATCAAGGTTGAACTTATCAGACTTTTCTTTCAGCCAAAATCGATCATTTAGACAGACTAGAATTACATATTTATTTTCTTGGTATGGGGTGATGGCAACACACACAGCAAGACCAGAAAGAATCGGAAATCCCCGAATCCGCACACCAAAGATGACGTGACAGACCTGAGATGGCATTGTGAAATCTGGGGTTCGAAGAGTTAACATAACGGTCAAGTACGGGTTTACGTTGATGAGAACAGTGATGTCCGAGTTGGTCCGGTCTATAATACCGTTGACATGGTCAGCACTGATGTCGTTGCAGACGTTATACTGTTGGAGTGACATGTCGTGACGTAGTGTGACGTGGTTGATGAGCAATAGGCAAGAGTAGGTTGAAAGTATGAAATCTGAAGGGATTATGTCCAATCTTGTCAAGCTGTAGAAGTCATGAGAAACATCGGCTCTGTAACAAGAATCAAAACAAAGGATTCATTACCGTTACTAAAGTAAGACTGTATAAATGATTCATTACCGTTACTAAAGTAAGACTGTATAAAGGATTCATTACCGTTACTAAAGTAAGACTGTATAAATGATTCATTACCGTTACTAAAGTAAGACTGTATAAATGATTCATTACCGTTACTAAAGTAAGACTGTATAAATGATTCATTACCGTTACTAAAGTAAGACTGTATAAATGATTCATTACCGTTACTAAAGTAAGACTGTATAAATGATTCATTACCGTTACTAAAGTAAGACTGTATAAAGGATTCATTACCGTTACTAAAGTAAGACTGTATAAATGATTCATTACCGTTACTAAAGTAAGACTGTATAAATGATTCATTACCGTTACTAAAGTAAGACTGTATAAATGATTCATTACCGTTACTAAAGTAAGACTGTATAAATGATTCATTACCGTTACTAAAGTAAGACTGTATAAAGGATTCATTACCGTTACTAAAGTAAGACTGTATAAATGATTCATTACCGTTACTAAAGTAAGACTGTATAAATGATTCATTACCGTTACTAAAGTAAGACTGTATAAAGGATTCATTACCGTTACTAAAGTAAGACTGTATAAATGATTCATTACCGTTACTAAAGTAAGACTGTATAAATGATTCATTACCGTTACTAAAGTAAGACTGTATAAATGATTCATTACCGTTACTAAAGTAAGACTGTATAAATGATTCATTACCGTTACTAAAGTAAGACTGTATAAATGATTCATTACCGTTACTAAAGTAAGACTGTATAAATGATTCATTACCGTTACTAAAGTAAGACTGTATAAATGATTCATTACCGTTACTAAAGTAAGACTGTATAAATGATTCATTACCGTTACTAAAGTAAGACTGTATTTATGCCAGTAAAATATTGAGGTTTTAAGAGACAAAATATTTTCATATTTGCTTGGGAAATATTCACCCGAGTGAAGAAAGCTTGGACATGTGTTGAAAAAATATTAATTTAAGTGAAGGTCCCTAGATGTTGAAGTATTAACATGTGTATAGAGCTATATGAAGCAGTATAGAATTAATAAACTGAGTTGAGAGATATATGTTGCTTTATGGAAATATTAATGTGTGTAAAAGGCTCTTGGATGCATTTAGATAAAAAGATTTTGGATCAGTAAATGAATGTCTGCGTCATTTTGTTAATGAGAAACATGAATCTATTTTCCAGCGGTGCGTTCTTAATGCTGCATGTTTCGTGTTTAAGGTAAATAATTATCTATCGTTCTTTAATCTAACTTCTGTTGAAACATTTTCTCTGCGTCAGAATTTCCCGCTACCGTTACAGGGGCAGAAATGACACTTATTTGCTGTATCTGTTTACTGCAGCGTTTATTGACATAACTGGCAGAGAAAGGATGGCAAGCACTTTAATCACCCGTTCGTGTTGTCGCCGCAATCCGCCACTACCAGCCCCCCCCCTTTTTCAGACAATGATTTACTCATGCTTGCTACAGAAACTTAAATGGGACACACTATTGACAGAGGGACACACTATTGACAGAGGGACACACTATTGACAGAGGGACACACTATTGACAGAGGGACACACTATTGACAGAATGCTAATTTCCTCCCTGCCCTGCTGTATCTCTTCCTTCAGATCCGCCACTGATTAAAAGTATCTCCCATCGAAATAAAAACATCAATCAATGAATATCCATTTTGTTTCGAGGCATTTACTGCTTCAAGTCATCGATTCATATTTAGAGCTCAGCATATCCATGATACTCTTGGGTCTGCTTGCATTTCTATAGATTTACTAGCATATGATTACTTTGTCCTTAACTTCCCTATGGAGAATCTTATTAGTAGAAGACTATAATATGAGTTTTCAATCAACACTGCTCTTTGAATGTGTCTAAGGCTTCCAAAAACTACGAACATAGTCACATGCTTTTCTCTCAGATATTAAACTGCAGATGAGAGTTTATATTTTCACTCTTTGTTGGCGTTTTATCCCCCTTAGTTGTGCTTTTTTTTGAGTTATTCGTTGAGCTGTTTATTGTGCTGTTTCGGTGGTTTTAGTTGATTTGTTTGATGTATTATTTGTTGTGTTGTTTGGTTGTTGGGTAGTTTTGTCGGGATCTTCTTTTGTGTTGTTTCTTGTAATTTTTGTTGTTGTCGATGGGTTGTTTATTGGGGTTTTGTGTTATTTATTGTTTGATTGTGCTTTTGTGCTGTTTGTTGTAATGTTTATAGTGTTCTTTGGGGGTTTTTTGTGTTTTTTTGTGCTGTTTTTTTATTGTTTGTTAGGTTGTTTCTGTGATAAAGAAGCATCCAACCTAGCAGTTGCCCCATTCCCCCCCCTCGCCTCATGCATAAAAATCGTGAAATTAATCAACTGGACACTCGACTTACCTTGGAACTATTAAATTCAACAAGTTTATAAAGATTCCCAGACAACACGCCACTGGAATGACGTCACTGACAGCCCAAAACCACAAGATCTGAAGGGCGATGTCGTCGTGGTCAAAGAAAGGGCCAAACTCCTGCGGGCTAATGATTGTAGCTGTGGCATCTCTTGGCTCGGTGAACAATGAGAACGAGTCAGTTGTAGATCCTCCGTTAACTAAAGCCATTTTATTTCTCAATAGCTGGACAGAACCAAAGGTGTTAGGGGGTTGGAGATTCAATATCGCCGAGTATTTATTACCAAGACATCTGATGCGAAGGATAGAAAACATCTTTAAATAAGCATTTTCCCCCATATAAATAAATAGCGTTGCAATGTGTTGATAGCATTGGTGACGTCAAGTCGAGTGACGGGCGCACTAGTGGCCTTGTCTAAGTCATGAACTTAGGGCGCACTAGTGGCCTTGTCTAAGTCATGAACTTAGGGCGCACTAGTGGCCTTGTCTAAGTCATGAACTTAGGGCGCACTAGTGGCCTTGTCTAAGTCATGAACTTAGGGCGCACTAGTGGCCTTCTCTAAGTCATGAACTTAGGGCGCACTAGTGGCCTTGTCTAAGTCATGAACTTAGGGCGCACTAGTGGCCTTGTCTAAGTCATGAACTTAGGGCGCACTAGTGGCCTTGTCTAAGTCATGAACTTAGGGCGCACTAGTGGCCTTGTCTAAGTCATGAACTTAGGGCGCACTAGTGGCCTTGTCTGAGTCATGAACTTACGGCGCACTAGTGGCCTTGTCTGAGTCATGAACTTAGGGCGCACTAGTGGCCTTGTCTAAGTCATGAACTTAGGGCGCACTAGTGGCCTTGTCTGAGTCATGAACTTAGGGCGCACTAGTGGCCTTGTCTGAGTCATGAACTTAGGGCGCACTAGTGGCCTTGTCTAAGTCATGAACTTAGGGCGCACTAGTGGCTTTGTCTAAGTCATGAACTTCCCATGCGTCATTTGTCAAATGGATATGACTCGCTGCGACCTTGGCATGAATAGTATATTAACATTTGATCCTGACATGTCTAACCTAACTTACTTTGTGACAAACGTCAGGTGCAAAGCAGGTTTTTAAAATAAAATAAGCAAATTGACAATTCCCAACGTTGCTAGCGTTGACTGCTCCTGGGATGAAAAAAAAACATAATACAAAGGCCCCAATGCGGTCTTCATTTACCAAACACTGTTTTTATTTTATGTCTAGCTAACTATGGTGTATAAAGGTTTCAACAATATATAAAAAAATAAATGCAAAGACATATGTAAAGAGTTAAAGTTCAGCTCACTCAGTCTGACACTACAAGAGACCCAATCGTAGCGAGGGACTGACAATATACTTAATGTAAGAGCACAGTTGCTATCCCTATATATAACAAGATCACTATTAGTATCTTTTTTTTAAAGAAAGTGTCTGAAAAAAAGGTTATGCTTTTATGATTGTAAAATTATATACATTAAAATGTACATTGACGTAAATACCACAAAACTAAATGTTAATGTTATTCCTCAAAATCCACCGGCATCATTTGGACGATGAACTCATGTGAAATTAAAAATCAAATGTCCTATTATCAGAAGCTGTTACAAAGCCTTTAGCAGAAATGAAAACTGTTAGAAGGTCATCAAAATTTAGAAGCTATAGTAACTGTAGATTTACTTTTGCGTAAATGTTCTACTGTCAGTGTCTTCGGAGTTTTTAGTTGACCAAATTGTGCCGTTATGCTTTCTTTTCTAATCCCATGGTTCTAATTTTATTTGAATGGAAATTTGAATTTACAGCTTAATAGGCTTTAAAATAGGATAATAAAATAGACGATAACAATAGACGAAAGTTCTAATGTATTTGGGAGTTGGTAGAAGAAATAAGTTTTGACATTACTTGGACTGTAAAAGACAAAGAAGACTTCTTTTAAAGTCGTTAATTATATTTTAACTGAAGTTAACCAGGACTTTCATAAATCAATGCGCGAACCTGGTGAGCGGAGCAACTGAATACAAAGCAGATAATTACTTCAATATTCACTACGTTAATTGTCAAAGACAACAATTTCACATATCCCAAGTATGACTTGGGAAAACAGAAATTATAGTTGGGGAAGAGATTAAGTTGAATTTTTGTTATTCACAAATGTAAATTTGTTGTTTTTCATACGTATTAAACGGTCGTCTTCTCCAAAATAACAGTTGATCTTTTAATCATGCTAAAATGATGCTTGATCTTACAACTTTAAACAATAACTTTTATTCTGTTGTGTTTTTATGAAGAGTTTGAATTTTAAAGAAGATTACACGAACGTCTTAAAACATATCGTTTTTTAAATTTGTATTTTTTTTATTCCAGACTCACTTTTACCACGGTAACGATATGTGGGTAATATTATAGGAAACTAAGCGCTATAAGATTATTGTATTTTAATAGTCTCCACTTCACATCAATCAACTGGATACAGGTTTCTTTCTTTTAGTAATCATTATTGGTGTAGAGGAGAATGGTTTCACTACTGTAGCTCATTGGTTATTGCACGTAGGACAACTTGTCTATTGGCTTACGTCCCTTGCCGTGGTCGCCCTGTATCATAGGAATTCTCTTACTTGACTTACTTCTTTCCAGAAACCGATAGAGTCGTGCGTTCACCATCAGTTCAGCCCCCTTTTTCCCAGACACAACGTCAGGTACCTGGGTCGGTAGCTGGCGAGATGTTCCCTGGTTTCCCTTCTATTTGGAATAGTATAATTGTGTCTTTCTTCTACTGCTTCGGCAAGATGCCTGCAGTCCGTGTCCTCATTATAAACTCGAGTAGTTTTTTTTTCGGTCTGTCTTTCCCAGATGCTTGAGATTTCCCTGTGGACTTTATTAGGACCTGACTTGCACTGATCGAGTGCCGTTTGCCATGTTCACATGCCAGAGAACAAGCCGCCACGTCTTTCTGCCATCGACGTCGAGGTTTTCACAATAGACAACGCATCTTGCCTTTTGAACTGCGTCTCCTACTTCGGGCGTTTATTGTACGCCCTACGAGCTCCGAGATTCGGGAGTTTATTGTACGTCCTACGAGCTCCGAGATTCGGGCGTTTATTGTACGCCCTACGAGCTCCGAGATTCGGGCATTTATTGTACGCCCTACGAGATCCGAGATTCGGGCGTCTTTAGTTTCTAACTACAGGGGTCTTGTTCCCAATTGGTAGGGTTGTGCTACAGGGGTCTTGTTCCCAATTGTTAGGGTTGTACTACAGGGGTCTTGTTCCCAATAGGTAAGGTTGTACTACAGGGGTCTTGTTCCCAAGTGGTAGGGTTGTACTACAGGGGTCTTGTTCCCAATTGGTAGTGTTATTGAATTCCTGGGCTTATTGTATACATTAAATCCCTCACATAGTATTGGAAGTCAAAGGTTAAAAAAATGTATATAAAAATAGTGGCCGATAAATAATAACATATTTCCTGACGATTACACGAACATTTTGGTTTTAAACTATTGACTGACGGGAATGTTCAAAATGTTGCTAAAGTTTGCCTACCATCGCTCTAACACTTCGCCTACTTATCAAACCAAATGAAAAGCGTATTTAGCTAACGGCAGTAATGGAGTCTGACTCAGAGACACAAAAGGATGACAGCTCTTCTAATGAATTACTTTTTTACATAATGGAGATGAAAGTTCCTGAATCCATTAACCCTCTACAATGGTGGAAACTAAATGAACACCGATATCCGATGATGTCATTCTTTGCCAAGACCGTTTTGTGCATACAAGTTACCTCAGTTCCATGTGAATGTTTGATCGGCTCTGGTGGTTATATTGTCAATTAGACCCGCTCATCACTTGAACCAAATAATGTCAACACACTTGTCTTTTTGCGTAGTTGATTAAAAGATGACATATAAAGGAGACATTCCAGTGTTATTTAGATTTTCAACAAGAACATTTCATAAGTGCTACTTATGATATCATAAATTTTTAATTTTTGATTTTAATCGAAATTAACGATTTTTTAATCGTTAATTTTTCAAAAGTTAACGATTAAATTTAAATTAACCGTTAACAGCCCTACTAATGATTGATCTGTGAATTAAAGAGGAATTTTTTTTAAAGCAATATTCAAAATACTAGATTAAAAATCTGCAAGTTTCATTTTCTATGTGAAGTAGGCTACGTGTGAGATCTTGGCAATTTGAGGAAAGATTTTGGATCAGTGAGAAATCTTTCAGTCCTGAATTTGGTTGGCTGGTATATCTGCCAAGATCAGTTTCCCTATTAAATCCAATTACTGAATTTTTTAATAAATTATATAACTACATATTTAAAAAATAAATAAATTACAGAAAAAATTAATAAATGATTAATAAAATAAATTATGTATTACACTCTGTGAGATAACATCAGATAACATTTATTTTAGGGCTGCGGAAATTAACGATTAAGTTCTCGATTAATCGTTAAAAAATGTTAACGATTACATTAATTTTTAACGATTAATCGACTCATCACTTACAAATTATTGGAAGTCAAAAGGTAAAAAAAAAGGTAAAAAAAATAGCGGCCAATAAATAATAACAAATTTCCTGACGGGAATGTTCAAAATGTTGATAAAGTTTGCCTACCATCGCTCTAACACTTCGCCTACTTATCAAACCAAATGAAAAGCGTATTAAGCTAATGGCGGCACAATGGAGGAAACTTAACATCCGATAATGTCATTCCTTGCCAAGACCGTTTAGTGCATACCAGTTACCTCAGTTCCATGTGAATGATTGTTCAGCTCGGCTGGTTATATTGTCAATTAGACCCGCTTATCCCTTAAACTTAAACCCAATAATGTCAACACACTTGTCTTTTTGCGTAGTTGGTTAAAAGGTGACACATAAAAGAAACATTCCAGTTTTATTTTGATTTTCAACAAGAACGTTTAATAAGTGTTATTTATGACGTCATAAATTTTAATTTTTTGGTTTTAATCGAAATTAACGATGTATTAATGGTTAATTTTTCAAAAGTTAACGATTAAATTTAAATTAATCGTTAACAGCCCTAATTTATTTACAAATAAGTTACTGAACTTTAAGTCAATTGAATATGAAAATTAAAAATAATAGTACATTATTTTAAATTGCATTTTCATTTCTTAGCACATATAAGGGGCCGTCCATAAAGTATGTCACGCTATTTTTGACCATTTTTTACTCCCCCTCCCCCTGTCACAAACTGTCACAAATCTTGGACCCCCCCCCCTAAAGTGCGTCACACTTTCGAACAAAAATGTTGTTTTTTATTAACAAAATGCTTAAAATTTAATATAAAACACCGTGACGTCATACATGACCGGACCCCCCCTCCCCCTTGTCACAAACTGTCACACTTTCTTACACCCCCTCCCCCCTCTGGAGCGTGACGTACTTTATGGACGGCCCCTAACAGCATGTTACATGATTATGTGTAGTACATGTGTTATATTGGCAGTGTGATGAAAACTCTTTGAAATTTAAGTTGTGGATATTGGATACATTTGGCAATGATATACCAGTTTGAATATATCTATTTCTCTTGATGTGGCAGCAAGAGACGATCCCGCAGGACTTCAAAGATGCCTCCATCATACATCTTTATAAGCAAAAAGGAAGTAGACAGGCTTGTGACAACCACAGAGGCATATCCCTGCTATCTATCGCAGGAAAGATCCTTGCCAGAATCCTGCTCAACCGCCTCACGGTCCAAGGACTGAAAGTCAGTGTGGATTCCGAAAAGAGCGAGGGACCATCGACATGGTGTTCGCTGCCAGGCAGCTGCAAGAGAAATGTCAGGAGCAGAACCTGTTCTCCACCTATGTCGACCTGACCAAGGCCTTTGACACCGTTGGCAGAGAGGGTCTGTGGAAGATAATGGCCAAGTACGGTTGACCAAGAAAATTCATCGTCTTTGTGAGACAATTCCACGAGGGCATGCAGGCCAGAGTCCAGGAAAGCGGAGAGTTTTCTGATCCTTTCACAGTCACAAACGGGGTCAAGCAGGGCTGCGTCCTGGCACCAACACTATTTAGCCTCATGTTTTCCGCCATGCTGACAGAGGCCTTCAGAGACGAGGGTGCTGGTGTTAACCTGAGGTACCGCACAGATGGCAAACTGTTCAACCTTCGGAGGCTACATGCAAAAACCAAGGTTATGACAGACATCATCAGAGACCTCCTGTTTGCTGATGACTGTGCCCTCAATGCTGTCTCAGAAGCCGACATGCAACGCAGCGTTAACCTGTTCTCCAGCGCCTGCACAAACTTTGGTCTGACGATCAACACCAAGAAGACTGAAGTCCTCCATCAGCCTGCGCCTGGAAGGCCCTACGTTGAGCCCAACATGACTGTCAACGGCCAGAGACTCAATAAAGTGCAACGGTTCTCATACCTAGGCAGCACACTGTCGCAAAATGTCACCGTCGATGACGAAGTGAGCGTCAGAATTGCCTGAGCCAGCTCCACTTTTGGCAGGTTGTACCCAAATGTCTGGAACAGAAGAGGCATTACCATCCAGACCAAGCTGAAATTGTACAGGGCGGTGGTGCTCCCCACACTGCTATATGCGTTTGAAACATGGACTGCGTATCAGCGCCATGCTAGGAAGCTTAGCCACTTTCATTCAACAAGCCTCAGGAAGATCCTCGGCATAAAGTGGCAGGATAAAATAGCAGACACAGTGGTACTGACCAAGGCAGGTCTCCCCAGCATATTCACACTCCTGATGCAGTCCCAGCTTCGTTGGGCAGGGCACGTGGTCCGAATGCCAGACGAGAGACTGCCAAAGAGACTCTTCTATGGCGAGCTCCAGCATGGCCAGCGGTCCCACGGTGGGCAAAAGAAACGCTACAAAGACACGCTGAAAGTCTCACTGAAAGAGTTTGTCGTCAACCCAGACACGTGGGAACTTGCTGCAATGGACCGTTCCACCTGGCGTTCTTCCATCCACGAAGGTGCCAAGTCATGCGAGGCAAACAGGATCACCTCCGCAGAAAAGAAGAGGCAATCCCGAAAGGCCCGTGCTGTCAACCCTCCTGGAGATGTCCCACTCGACCCTTCTGTTCCCGAACCTTCCGTGCAAGGATCGGCCTCATCAGCCATCTGCGCACGCACAAACAAAGCCAGTCCCAGCAACCCTCGGATGACTAGAGTGGTCTTCGTCGAATCGACGGACGAACAACAAAAACAACAACCTGTTTGAATGACTCTCTGTAAGGATTGCCTCTCCCTAAAAAATGCTCAATTAATATGATTGGTCAAAAAAATGTAATAACTGAGCTGTAAGAATAATATCATTACTTAATGTGAGGCGCATGTGGTTACTAATCTGTGAAATATTTGAATACTTGTGTATGAGATAAACTTCAGAAATAATTCACAAGAAAATTTAACTTAATTATAAATCAATATTAAAAATAATATATTATGAAATTGCAAATTATCATTCATAGTACATTAGTTATGAAAGCAAGTTTACCTGTCTTTGGCAACAGAAGTGAATCTTGAAATGTGAACTTTTGTTTCTATAAGTCTTAAATCGATGTCAGATCTTGCATTTCTATACCAGATTGGCTGGAATCTCTGCAAGAATCATATTTCCTTAATGTAAATATTGATTTTAAAAGTAAAATATAATTATTGATCCTTGAAATTAATAAAATTACTGATCTGTGAGATATACATGTATATAAACTTAATAAAAATAATAAATATAACAGAAACTTAGGTCAATTAAATTTGAAAAATATCTTAAATACTAAATTATAAACTTTCATATTCCTTTCTTACTTTATCTAACAACGAGTTAGCTTCGTATGGCTAGTGTGGGTTAGGTCTTGATAATGAGATGGAAGATCTTCAATCTGCATGTCTTGAATACATTAAATCTTTGAAATCCTAAGATAGGTTGGCCTTAATTCTCTGTAAGAATCCTTATTCCCGAACAAATTTAAATAATAATATTTTAGATAAATTCAAAATAATAACTTTTACCAAAAAAAATATCATCAGTCATTTCAAATCAATATCATTAATTCACAATCTTTAAATATTTTTTTTTCTTTCTTAGTCTTAAAAGAATAAGACAGATTTTGTAAATGTTATGAAAGATTTAAACAAGTATTCTTGAATCGTTTTGGTCGGAATCTGTTAGTCATCTTTCCTTACTTTAAAAACTGATTTCGGAAAAAACATAATTACTGATCAGCAGGTTTAATAAATGTCTGACCCATGAGATAAAATTGAGAGATGGGCTTACGACACACACAAAATCAGGTCAATTAAAAATCAATACTTAAAATACCAGATTATAAAATTGTGTTATTCTTTTGTGGTATATGTATATTAAGAGAGTTTACCTTTCTTTTACAATACAGTATAAAAGATCGTGCCATAGAAGTCTTGAATCTCTGTAATGTCTTGCAGACCCATACTTAATAAGGATAATTTTCCTTAAATGTAAATATTAAAAACCATGGCTCTGAGGTAAGTCAAGGCGTTGATGAAGGTGTATGTAATGCGCCATGGCTCTGAGGTAAGTCAAGGCGTTGATGAAGGTGTATGTAATGCGCCATGGCTCTGAGGTAAGTCAAGGCGTAGATGAAGGTGTATGTAATGCGCCATGGCTCTGAGGTAAGTCAAGGCGTAGATGAAGGTGTATGTTTCCAACGCTCTTTCAACTCCTTGCTGCGGCTCACATAAACGTTTGCACCAAGGCTGCTGTGTTCAAGTAACAGCTTGTAATAAGATAGACTTGTTTGACCTACAATAGGATAGACGTGTTTGACCTACAATAAGATAGACTTGTTTGACCTACTATAAGATAGACTTGTTTGACCTACAATAAGATAGACTTGTTAGACCTGCAGTCCTTCAAAATTCCATCCATAAATGTCCACATTGTTGGATGTTGACAGCTGAAGAGGGATTGCAATCCATGATGCCATCACGCACATATTTTTTTTGTTCTAGCCAAGTCCACTAGGCACATCATTTCTCTTGTTACAAGTTGGAATACTAAATAGAGACGGCACTTGCCCTTCCTCCACTCGCCGTCCACCAATGTATGTGTGCTCGTAGTACGTTACTAATTCTCCAATGCGTTCGATGCGAGGCATGCCATCCACTAGCTCATCAAAGGTGTCTGCAGCATTTTCTTTATGAACTAATTCAAAAGCTGAAAGGCATTTTACAAATTAACATAATGCGTCTTAAGGGCAGTAGATTGCTGCTTGGTTTACGCCCTACTAATTGGACCGTAAACTAAAAGATGACAAGCATGGTCTGTGTTTGACATCTGCTGTTAGCATCACTTTTCCTATCTGGATCGCATTACACATCACTCTTAGAACGCCAAAGAAACGCAGGTGTTCGAGGAAAGCTCGTATATTTTGCATTCATGTTATTATTTGTCACTGTCTCCAATGTGGCGTTGAAAATTCTAACTCCAACACGGCCTAACCAACGAATGCCAATAAACATACAGACAGAGCAACAGAATGTACGCCCCACTTTCCTCGTGGTGAAGGGTGGGGTTTGGAGGTAGAGAGACCCTTGCGCCTCAGGACAGTCTTAAAATATTAACAAATACTTTTTTTTAACATTAGAAAATTCAATGCAGATGAATGTGTTGTCAAATCGTTTTTGTTGGAGATTTTATTAACAATATTCTATTATGCTATTATAACTCTTTCACTAATGATTAAAATAAATTGATAATGATATCACATTTTATTTCAACTCATCTTTGAATCAGGTTTGTGTTTTTTAAGAAAGATATTTTTTATTCATGAACCGTCCAGAGGTGTGGCCGGGGAGGGGGAGGGGGTAAACCCATGGTTACAAAAAAAAAGTAAGAATCTCTGACCTTAGAAAAAGTTTTCGGCTTAATTAAGCCCTTGTCTACCTGTACGGTCAACTGTTTACCTTCAATCTCATGTCACATGGTCGAAACAGTGCTGGATTTACATATTTGCTAAACAAGCTATAGCTTAGGGCCCCCGCCTTCTTGGGGGCCCACTGAATTTTTTTTCTCCATATTTGGCACTGGCATAGAATATCTGGACTTCAAAAGGGCCCCCATATCACAAACAGCTTAGGGCCCCATCAAGTCTAAATCCGGCCCTGGGTCGCATCTAGTTCTTAGACTTCCGACACCAATCTAAAAACCGGTCAATGTAACTATAACCCACTTATACGGCAGCGTCCTGTAACCTGTCAGTATATCATTTAGAATAGGACAGCGATAAAGCTTTGAAATAAAATACAGTGTCATTTAGGGCTGTCAATATTGTTGAAAAATGCTGCCGGTTACCCGTCCAAATTTCGAACGGGTACCCGGGTTACCCGACTGAAACATCGCACAATTGTCCCCGTCATGAGCGCTATACAATGCTACCTAGCCATCTTCGATGCACCTCGGGTACCCGTTGTCAGGCCTAGTGTCAGGGCTATTCTTCGAACTTCGCATACTTGATTCTCTCAGATATAACGATAATAACACACTTGATTTAAAATATACATATTTTTATAAAGAATTAATTTAAAAAACATATAATCTAGTGTTATAGTGTCCAATCTTTTCCATTATCACACTTATGTATGTGACGTCACTGATCCCTTCGGTGCCAAAGAGAACCACACCAGAGTGTCCTCAGCTTAGCCCCGAGGGAATGGTTTGTCGAATCTCCTTGTGAGGCTAAACAAGTTGTTTTTCTTTTGCCCACGCCACTTTTACCAACACTTTTATTAAAATACTTATACTGGAATCCCACACTTCCTATCTGTTACAGACGCTCCTTCTAAACAGAAGATCATTTCGTCCTACGCTTATCCGTCGTTTGTTTCTAGTCCTGCATTCTTATCTTCGAATCGTGTACACAACAAATAACCGATGTTGTGATCTCCTTCAAATATTCCACAGTAATAATTAATAAAGAATAAGATATCCATTCATATTTATGGATACCCTAAAAACTGCCATCCACTTCTCTCAATTTGTCTCTCTAAGTCAGGGGCAGATTAAGACTGCACGGGGCCCCTGGCTGCAATTCAAACTGGGGAACTTTTCCATGCTAGCGTCCCTTTAAATAAAATGATTGCTAGCAGCTAATGTAAGACTTTTACTCTGTTTTTATATTAGACATTTACCTATTTATAAGCCTGATTGCTGTCTCACCCCCATTACTTTATTTACTTTCACCTTTTGACTGCTACTTTGTGTTTGTGTTTTGTTTCATCTGTATCGCTATGTTATTTTCATTCCTATATTCCTCTCACTTCTCCTTTAGCCCTTCCTTTTACTTGACCACTATGCCTTCTATCAAAAGTACTATGAACCAACTGAGATCCTTTATTTTAACTGCGTTCAGTTTACTAACACCTGACTTAGGTAACGATTGCAAAGACCTGGCCTCTAACCTCTTTAAGAAAACCAGATACACTGTTCATCTCAACTTTCTTAATAATTGCATTCGCCTCCAATTAATACCCAAAGGCTTTACCAGCAATTTTAACCCGGCATCCGCTTCTTTTAATTCTAAGGATAAATCTAAACTTTTATCACTTGAGAGAAAAGTTGCTTTTCAACGCATGCGTCTTCTCATATACACTCACAAGCGGTATATCGCTTATCTCAGCACCCAGATATACAGACTTGAAGACCGTATGAGATCCAAGTTACGCGATAACCACTTGGCTCTTAACTTCATTAGAGTCATTATCCACCAACTCAACTGGGATTTATATCTGTTTCTATCAACTAACAAAAAGAAGAAGCTTGGAAACCTTAAACCTCCTCAAGTTATACCTCAACAGACCACCACCAACAAGAATTTAGTAATTTGCATACCCCCGGATTTACCACTCTCAGAGAATGAAAGATCTCTTCTATCTAAGGGTCTTAAAGTCATTCCTCTTACACCATCTTGCGACCGTTTTGAACTACAGAGCGATTCTCAACGTTTTTTCCGCGCTCTCAGACTTAAGTTCCATTTTGCCTGGAAGAACAACACGCTTCCCGAGGATGAATTATTCCCATTCCAAAAACAAAGGAAATCTACTTGGACACCACCGCCTGGTCAATCCAAGGCTCTGGGCGTATACATCAAAAGCACAGAGAACGAAATTAAAAACGTTTTATTACCTCGACTCCGTCATTCCAACCTTTCTAAAGTGGAGTCGAAAGCCTTGTCTCTATTGCGCAGCCGTAAAGACATTGTCATCAAACCGGCTGACAAAGGCGGAGCCGTCGTTGTATGGGATAAGGAGTTGTATATTAAAGAAGCTCAGAGACAACTGGAGGACACCCAGTTCTACCAACAGAGAACCACAGATCCCATCATTAAAAACAACACGGTGGTTAAAAAGACCATCGATGAGTTGATAACAGAATGCGATCTACCTCAATCAGCGTCCAGGATGCACATTTTTGACAGTGACCTGGGTAAGCCATCTTTTTATCTCCTTCCTAAAATTCACAAGGATGGTAACCCAGGTAGACCTATTGTCTCTGCATGTTCTTGTCCAACAGAACACATTTCTGAATTCTTGGATGGTGTCTTTCAACCGATAGTGGCATCCCTCCCTACGTACATTAAGGACACCAACCATGCCCTACGGACATTCGACTATCTGAGCATCAATCCAAACGAAAAGCACTATCTGTTCCTCCTTGATGTATGTTCCCTCTATACATCCATTCCCCACAACGATGGCCTTCTGGCTGTGCAATACTTTTTGGACAGACAACCTCACCCCAATATACCTACTACGTTTGGCGGAATTGGTCCTAACCCTCAACTCGTTTGAGTTCAATGGCCAGTTCTTTGACCAAATCAGTGGGGTCGCCATGGGGACTAAAATGGGACCAAGCTATGCTTGCTTGTTCATGGGCCATTTCGAGCACATAGTGGAACAAGAATACACTGGTCGCCTCCCCGAATTTTATAAGAGAAA
The DNA here is from genome assembly GCA_944989445.1 of Ampullaceana balthica. Lineage (NCBI taxonomy): Eukaryota > Metazoa > Mollusca > Gastropoda > Lymnaeidae > Ampullaceana > Ampullaceana balthica. Next base: position 697,875 of record CALYLW010000071.1, on the reverse strand, counting down.
CATTGATGACGGCATTGGGGTCACTCATATGGAGAGGAGTGAACTTGACACGTTCATCAACTTTGTTGATTCTTTCCACCCCTCCATTAAGTTCACTCACACGATTTCCAAACTATCGTTTAATTTCCTGGACATTACTGTAACTCTCCAGAAAAACTGCCTCCCCACTTCGGCTTCTTCAAACCTACTGATAGCCACTCTTACCTACTCTACCCCTCGTCTCATCCCAAATCCTATAAGGATTCTATTCCCTTTTCACAACTTCTTCGCCTCCGTAGGCTGTGTCAATCTAATGAGGACTTTTTGGAAAAGGCGTTGGAAATGGTGGAGTTTTTTTAGACAAAGGTCTTACCCTGAAGCTATACTTCAATCTGCACTCCAGCGAGTTAAAAACTTCACTCCTGCCGACGCCTTTGTATCACGCTCCAGTGATAGTAATGAAAGGAGCAAATTGTTGCTCACATACCATCCCCACAACATCAGAGCCAAGGAAATATTTTTAAAAAACCGCACAATCCTCCTCACGGACCATGAGACAAACAACATATTTTCCACCCCACCCCTCATTGTATTAAGGAGGGACAAAAATCTGCGAGACCTATTGGTTCGTAGCCGTCTGCTTATTCCGTCCTCCCATCTGGGCACCAAGCCATGTGGTCATACTCGCTGTAAGACATGTCCATTTGTTACCCAGACGGACCAGATTGTCTTCCCTAAGGGGATATTCAAGATTAGCAATGGCTATCTTTGTACCAGCCGCAATGTGGTTTACACCAGTGTTTCTCAAAGTGGTGGTCCGTGGACCAGTGTCGGTCCGTGGGCCATCCGATGCCGGTCCGCAGCAGTTAACAAGAAAGGATATTTCGCTACCACGTCATTACAGGGAAAATAGTTCACCGGTCCCTGGTACAAAGAAAAAAATTCCTGCCGGTCCGCCATACTAAAAAGATTGAGAAGCACTGGTCTACACCATTGTGTGTAAGCGCTGTCCTTTGAAGTACATAGGTGAGACGGGGAGGTTACTCTCCTGCCGTATCGCTGAGCATGTACGTGCCATAGACAAACTGTGTCCTGTCTCCCGACACTTCAATGGACGTGACCACATGGGCGTCGATGACATGTCCGTCACCGCCATGGTTTCTTGTACAAACACACCCGACCGAGTCAGTCTGGAGAATAGACTAATCCATGAGTATGGGACTCTTACACCACATGGGATCAACGTTGTGTTCGCACTGACAAGCTGATTCATTGGTTACACTCACCCTATCCTTTCCTATATAAGCTCTTACTTTTCTCTCCTTACTTTATCTCTACTGGACTACTTGGATTTCACCGCAGCTAAGTGTTTTTTTTAATTATTTCGTTTTATTCGTTTTCATTTGTGTACTATTTGTCCGTTGAGGAAGGCTCTTTGACGAAACGTTCGCTGTTGTGTTACATCCTGTCAGGCCTACTAATACCCTGTTTTTATATTATACATTTACCTAATATAAAACTGTAATTTGTAACTAAATAGTCCAGTGGTTCTTTGTTCATAATTTGTCTGTACTCCGGGATCGGAGTCATAAGAAAACCGAACAATAAGAAATAACTGTTTTCCGGGAAATTAAAATTGAGTGTAAAAAGATAATTAAAAAAAAAGACAAATGAAAAAATGACAAATATGCCCCCGCTGGGAATCGAACCCGCTATAGCTTGCACTACAAGCCAACACGTTGCCACAAGACCCCGAAATCCTGACGAACTTATAAAAGTTATTATTAATGCATAAATTATTTATAAAAATTTTATTTATTGTTTTGTTTCTAGATGATACTTTTTGTCAACACTACTTGAAAATTTCATTTAACCTACCAGGCCTTAGGTAATAAAAAAACTGGAATTAGGGGTGCCAGATAAACAATATGGATGTATCATTCATGAATGAGAGTTGATAGTATCGTCAAAAGCTATTTAAAAATCGATTTACAGTTTAAAAGCCAAAAAATTATAACTTTATTGTTATCTTTAACGTCCTAGATTACATTTGAAACCTAAAATGCCTTACTTTACTTGAGGACATTAAAAACCGGTGAGAAATAGTGATACTGTCTTAGTCTTAGTCTTTGACTCTTACTCTTAACTCTTAGTCTTGAGTCTTAGTCTTAGTAGTTACTTACTTAACTTAATTACTTAGTGACACTTCTTACTGATTAGTGATATTGACTTACATATAGCAACTTAGCAGACCCAGCAGTAGCAGTATCTTCTCTACTTAATACTAAGTCTAAGAACGATCTATAATTATAGTTTATAGTATAGTAGTCTATACTTATCTATCTTATACTTATAATATTAAATATTAGGCCGATGGTAGACACCACGTAACGCGCGGTGTAAACTCAGTTGGGTGGATGACACGCATTACACTGTCTGTTTATTTTGGTATACCCAGTCCACCTTATAGCTTAAAATTTATTTTTAAAAAGATTTATGATTTTAAAATTAATTTGGTAAAAGCAAAGAGAACGGTGCGCTCGATAAATCATATTTTTGGTTGCTATATTATATTTGTTGTTTTTTCTATTTTAATTTAAAAAATAGACAACTAAACCTAACCCAGACCCTAAAACTGAATATACAAACTTTAAAAAAAAAGACTCAAACGAAACTCGAACCTCCACCTGACACCTAGAGTTCAAGAATCTAATGTCCTAATTGTGGGACCACAGAAGCTCATGTACCATACTAATTTTTAAAAATCTTATAAAGTAGTCACATGAAACGGACCCGGATGAAAGAGCAAAATGTGACGTCACATTTACGCGACAACCAAGCTTTACAGTGTATGCCCCGCATTGCGAGGTGTCCACCCACTTCGTAAATATTATGTACTATAATTTACTACACTATATAGTATATACTATACTATATTATTAATATACCTACCAGAACTGCCCTATGATTACTACTACTACTACTACTATTCAATTAGGCCTATGCCTTTGCCTGTGCTGTTTATTTCGTGTTTACCCTTACTTATTAATAAAAATCTATTTGTTAAGACTGTAACAGTAACTGTAGGCGTAGGCTGGTAGAGTCACTCTCTGGTAGACTATTAGTGGTAGACCATTTGTCTTGTCTAATCTTTGACTAATCTAACGAATTACTAAATTAAAAAATTAGTAGCAGTAACTCAGTAGCAGTAGTAGAATAATATAATATTCTAATTTATGAGTACTATTAATTTAAAAAGACTATTAAAATTATCATGATCTGACAGCCTGATGACTTAAGTTTAAGACTTTAATCAATTTTGATGTCTAGATATTAAAAATACAAATAATTTTATATATTAATTTGAAATTTGTTTTAAAGTTACTTAACTTAACTTTAATTTTAATTTACTTAAGACTTAAGTGTGAAATTTTAACTTCAACATTTTAAATTTTAATGTGTCATCTGTTTCACTCTAAATTTTTATAGTACCATTTCAAATTTGGACTGTTAAATGAAAAAAAGAAAAAGCAACATCATGTTTTATTACGATTGTTTACTTTGAGTGCATCACTTCACAACATAGTTTGAAAATAATTTCAGTCCAATAATTCTTTCCAACCACGACCACAGCAAAAGTGCATTCCTCTACTTCTACATAGTTTGTCCATATTTTTCTCTGCCTATAGAGTTTGTTACTAAAAAAAATATTTCAGAACCATTTATTTATATAATCCTTTTCATTGATGTACATTTTTAATTACCTGCCAGTCTTATTTATCACTACTTGTCATAACTTTCTGTTTAGTTTTAGATGATAACATTATCCTTAAATAGTTTCTAAGTTTCCTCATTTCTAAGTAACGTAATCTTAAGATCAACATAGCCATTTCAAATAATCAAACTTAATATATAAAATTACAATAGCTACATTCAAGTTTAAGGCCCTTAAAAGATTGACTTAATTATCTGATTACTGACATCAATTGCTCAATTTTCTTTTTGCAGCTCCAAATATTATGATTGTTCTTTGAAGTCATCGATAATGAAAAGCCAGTGTTAAATCATTTGTATTCTACATAGATAAAAGCTGTATGTTGTGCACTCACATTTTACTAATGACAGTATGGTACTTGCATTTTTTTCCAATTATGTTATTAATTATTGTGTAAAATAATGTTGGTGTTAGTGAAAAGATTAACATTTTTTTCATGATAAATAACTTTTTTTCATTTAACTATAATTAGGCTAGGAAAATACTGGACTCAGCAACAACAAAAAATAATTCCATAACCTTTATGAATTGTTTCACGTTAGCACTAAATTTTGATTTTAGTATTATATACTTAGTACTAAGACTGTTTAAAAGAGTGTTTTAATAGTTAATTCAACTAGAATGATATATGATTTTTAAAACATTTAGTTTTTGAGAAAAGATAGTACAATAATTCATTCATTCATTCCTTCTTTGAATATTTTTTCTATAACTTTTTCTTGAAGGGTTTTCATGTTACTACTTCTCAGATCCTTTTCTATTTTTCATTGCCAAGTCCCTTTGGATTATTATGGGTATTCGTTCTTTCTGTGCCATCTATCCTAGTGCTGTCTTAGGTAAGAAACTTACTGTCATTCTCCAAACTTGTCATTAGATTCAATGGATACTTTATGTGGATGCACACTTCCAGCATGAGCTCTAATTTGCTAAGTCTTCCTTAATTTGTCTAGAAAGAAAAAAACATTTAAGATGTTACCTTTAAAATATTGGAGTGAAAACCAACATTTTTTCTCACAAGGCTTTTGCCAGCATTACAAACATTTCTTTTCCCTTGCTGATCCTTGCATCTATTTTGTGTACGTGTGTAAGTCACCCTACAGTGTGACCTTTTTCCAGGGCACTCCTCTTTGCGTGATGGTGCCGACAGGCCCTTCTTGTACAGACATTTATGCTGACATAGAACTGGCTATGTTAGAGTTAGTGCAAATAATTTTCTTACCTGGAAACTATTTTGACATGATAATTTTTAGCCATTGATATTTATCTTATGCTGTTAACAATATTCCTTCAGGATCTGCTTCTGATCCTTGTAAGTAGTTAGTTTCGATTGTTTGTGTAAAATTAAAATTGTTGTTGCATAACATATTCAAAGATGGAAAATTTTAAAGTTCTCTTGTTTTTATTTCGTTGATAAATTTAAGTTTTAAATCTTTTACTATTCTATTATGCAGTTTTGGGATGGCACCCAGTGTAATTGATTGATCTGTGTTTCAACAGGGGTACAAGATTTATATAAAGGCTTTAAAAACACTCTTAAATAGACAGAACTCTTTGGAAAAACATCTGCTGAAACCAATTAAATAATTTTCTATTCAATTAGTAAAGGCAATAATTTTTTGGAAACAGTATTTAATAAAAAAAATTCTGTTTAAAAAGGATAGGAATTTTTTTTAAAAAATAGTTAATGTAATATTATTGTTTTTAACAAGAGCTGTTTATTCTTCTTGCATTTGTACAAAAGAGTTTTTGTTAAATTAATAAACAAATAATTTTGTTAATTTTGTTCATATTTTTTAAAAGTTTTGATCGCCAACACACATGATAATACATGTAATTTAAAAATAATTAAAACTCCAATATCATATTATTAGCTTAGTATATTACATATATATATATATATATATATATATATATATATATATATATATATATATATATATATATATATATATATATATATATATATATATATATATATATATATATATATATTCTATAATATACTTTCTAGTCACAGAAACTAAGTGTTAAAAGAAGGCTTCTGTCCAGGTCAGAAAGAGTTAAGAGTGTAGAACTGCACCCTACTGAGCCATGGATGCTAACCAGTCTGTACAATGGCCAGGCATATATCTGGAACATAGAAACCAAGGTAATCAGTCTAGAACCTGTCAGCTTATCTTATATATTACAGGTGCTCTTGCTATACAAAAGATTATTGCATACTACACTCATCTACCATGTATTGCTATTATACTTGTATGTGTTGTTTTTTTTAAAGTTATTAGGAACTACTTTGATGAATTGTTATTCTTTCACTTATTTGGTAACATTTCTCATGATCCTCAAAATGTAAAAATAATGAGCTGTTTAAATTTTCAGCAAGTTATCAAAACATTAGAAGTCAGTAACCTACCAGTCAGAGTTGCTAAGTTTGTGGTGAGAAAAAATTGGGTCATCACCGGTTCGGTAAGAGATTTTTACAATTTTTTTAATCAATCTACGTAGTTTCTACTTTATAAATTGCTTCATCAAGTTTTTATCAAGAGGGCAATAAACTTATGCCACCTAATATGGGCAAAGGGTACAGACTGGTTGTTGGAACAGCCAATGCGTTTGGAAGATTCTCTTATTTGTAAACATCATAAACATTTTTGTTAACTTTTTTTGCAAATGAACAATTAAATCAATAATATTACACCTAGACTTAGCATATTTTTGTCGTTTTTTTTAATTTAAAAAATCAAGGCTGATTAAGAACCGACAGGTTAAACCTGTTTAATTATTTGCTTTATTGTCTCTCCAGGACGACTCGCTAATAAGAGTTTTTAATTACAACACTCTTGAACATGTCACTCATTTCGGGGCCCATTTAGACTTCATTAGGTCAATAGCCGTCCATCCCACTCAGCCTTTTATTTTATCCTGCGGGGGTAAGTTCAATTTTTCTCAGAGATGTTTATGATTTTTTAATGAACAACCTGAATGTAAAAATTGGAATCAAATTTGTAAATACTCATTGAGTTGTTAAGGCTATAATTTATATTACTGTTGTTTTAAAAAAATTTTTATTATAAAACATGGGGGCTCAGTTTTAAACTGTACTTAAATAGCCAGAAGTTTCTCTAGATATAAATCTCATTGCATAATAAATTTAAAAAATAGAAATGTAGATCTTTACATTTGGTATTAAATAACTGATAGAATCAATGTAATATTGCTTCTTTATAAATCCCAATTTATTCTCAACCCCGTCACGTATTGCAAGTATGGTTAGTTACAGCTTCATCCATATTTTTGATTGACATTTTTAGCTCAGTTTGACCTGAATTAAATTTCATATATTTTTAGTGATCTCTATATTAAAAAGGATCACAGCATTTCTTTTACAGGAGTTACTTATTTTGATTAGATGTTTTTTAATGTATGGGGGGCTAATCTATTGTGTTCATGTGGAATGAGGGTGTCCCTGTCAACTGGTGACATGTCTTTTGACTGGTGACATGTCTTTTGACTGGTGACATTCCTGTCAACTGCTGACATGTCTTTTGACTAGTACATCCCTGTTGCATTGACATCCCTTTGGACTGCCTCGAATTTCAATCTATTTTTTGAGTAATGATTCTAAAATTTACCTCACCTGTACAGATGATGGATTTATCCGACTATGGAACTGGGAGAAGAAATGGGAGAGAACAAAGGAGTACAGAGGTCATACGTTTGTTGTCATGCAAGTTGTCTTTAACCCAAAAGACAACAACCAGTTTGCCACAGCTTCACTGGACAGGACTGTTAAGGTGGGTCTGCTATTGGGTCACTGACCCACCTTGTTTGTTGTCCGACAGGTCAGAAACTGTCAACACACGGATTAATAATAACAATAATAAATTGATAATTTATATAGGGCTGTATCCCAGCAAGGAACCGGGCTCACAGCAACCAACAATACTCTCAACAAAAATCTATTGTTCTTATTTAATCATGGCATGACACTACGTTCAGCACATCAAATTTCACACAATCAAAATTCATGTTAAAAACTGACGACATATTACTTAAATTCACCAGCCAGTCACTATCACTCACATTCAGGAATATGGGTCAACTACATCGACCTTGACCACATACCGGAGCCAATGAGAACCGTCAACACAGTGAGGCCATAAAATTAACATAACTCCCATCTCTAATGGTCACACACTTTATGTACTCGCTACACTAGTTCATCATAATTGCCCCTCGGTCACATTATTTAGATACATTGATTGTAATCACTGAAGCTCAAGGCATCTCAAAACATTCACACCTGACACTTTGAATATCGTGCCATCAATGTACAAGTAGAAACACAGAATCTGATGACCTGTCAAAAAAATACATCAAGGAAACTAATTTGGATACCAACTCATCATTTGGATACCAACTCATCATTTGGATACCAATTCATCATTTGGATACCAATTCATCATTTGGCCATAGAACACATAATGTTGTTTCTCTGGTGTCTTAAACTGATGTATCTATCATTGATATAAAATACTGTCATATTGTCTGACTCAGATTTCATGTTGTCTCAGGTCTGGCAGCTGGGTACTCAAGTGCCTAACTTTTCTCTTAAACATGAGAAGGGAGTTAACTGCGTGGACTACCACCCGGGCAACGACAAGCCGTACATGGCCACGGGGGAAGATGGAGGCGTGGTCAGGATTTGGGATTGTCAGGTAGTTGAATTTTGTTTTTTGTTAAACATTTTTAAATGTTGTAAGGGTTATAAATGAAAATCTTTGATATTTGATGTGACTAAGGTTTTAAAGTAATAAATGCCCGCACATGTGATCCTGTGATATTTGTAACCATAACAACATAGTGTTAGACATTTATATTAATGACAGGCATAATTCATGATATTCAGTTTACATTTGTGAGCAGTCAAATTAAAAAAAAATATAACTTAGTTTTAAAACAAAATGATGGAGTTTTTAGAGTTTTTAATACTTTTTTCAGAACAAATCCTGTGTCCATGTTTTACAAGGGCACTCCAAAGATGTCAATACTGTTCTCTTCCATGCTTCCCTCCCCCTGATTCTGTCAGCTGGTTCTGATTGTAAGAGACATTTTTATGATATGATTGGTGGCTAAACTTAAAAGATGAGATGTTCCTGGTTAATTGGTGGCTAAACTTAAAAGATGAGATGTTCCTGGTTAATTGGTGGCTAAACTTAAAAGATGAGATGTTCCTGGTTAATTGGTGGCTAAACTTAAAAGATGAGATGTTCCTGGTTAATTTTGTATATACAGTTGCTCAGTTGTCAATCTGACTCAGTTTTCTCTTAGCATAAGAACTGAATCTCTACAAAACAATTCTTATATTTGGCAGGCACATTGAGAATGTGGCATTCTAGCACTTACAAACTGGAGAAAACCTTGAACTTTGGCCTTGAGAGAGTGTGGATGATAGCGTGCCAAAAGAAATCTAACACACTGGCGATGGCTTGTGATGACGGCAGCTTGGCGATAAGGGTAGGTCACCGCTAGTTACCACCAATGTTCCCTCTAAGCTACGCGGCAGCACAGCTATCTGCCAGACACTGCGCAACAGTTGAGGTTTATCACGCAGGAAATTTTTTTATAAAGATATGTGTTTGTGGGATGTAAAATTATTGCACAGAAAAAAGAGATAATTTGCACATTAGTTTTTTGTGTGTTTTTGTTTCAAATGAACCAACGAAACTTAGAGGGAACATTGGTTCCCAGCCAAAAATAAGTGTAGGTCACTGCTAATTGCTACCTTAAAAATAACGGGGTCAGTCACTGTTAATTATCACCTCAGAGAGAGAAATTAATGACACACTAATAGTTTCCTTAGAGGCCCTTCCCTGTCCTACAGCAAGCGCATCAGAGAAGAAGAATTGATAATATAAGCTTCTTGATGCGCACACAGCTCTTTGATCATACACTGTTGTGTGTTTCATTGCTGTCTAATTCTTTAAAGCAAAAATGTCATAAAATTATATCAAAACTTTAAATATAACAATTTATAGCTATGCAGTAATGTCAATATTTTTTTTCACTTGAAAGTCTATAATTTATGTCATAGATAAAAAAAAATTTGTTTAACTAGATAGTTATCTTGTTTTTAAACCAGATAGTTGTATCCAAATAAAAGTTATTTTTAAAAATGTGCACTGCACTGTAGGATTTCAATGTTCAAGAAATGTTGACATGCTCATATCACATGGATGATGTCATTTGTTTTAGATTGGGAGAGATGAGCCGGCCATATCAATGGACTCATCAGGAAAAATTCTATGGGCCAAGCAGACCGAGATACAACAGGCCCACACTAAAGCCATCGGGGACCGAGAGATTAAAGACGGAGAGAGGCTGGCCGTGGCCATCAAGGACTTGGGGAATTGTGAGGTCTACCCCCACTCTATAGCACACAGTCCTAACGGAAGGTTTGTCTCTACCCCCACTCTATAGCACACAGTTCTATTGGAAGGTTTGTCTCTACCTCCACTCTATAGCACACAGTCCTAAGGGAAGGTTTATCTCTACCCCCACTCTATAGCACACAGTCCTAACGGAAGGTTTGTCTCTACCCCCACTCTATAGTACACAGTCCTAACGGAAGGTTTGTCTCTACCCCCACTCTATAGCACACAGTCCTAACGGAAGGTTTGTCTCTACCCCCACTCTATAGCACACAGTCCTAATGGAAGGTTTGTCTCTATCCCCACTCTATAGCACACAGTCCTAATGGAAGGTTTGTCTCTATCCCCACTCTATAGCACACAGTCCTAATGGAAGGTTTGTCTCTATCCCCACTCTATAGCACACAGTCCTAACGGAAGGTTTGTCTCTATCCCCACTCTATAGCACACAGTCCTAACGGAAGGTTTGTCTCTATCCCCACTCTATAGCACACAGTCCTAACGGAAGGTTTGTCTCTATCCCCACTCTATAGCACACAGTTCTAGTGGAAGGTTTGTCTCTTATGTGACACTTATGTCACTATATGTTGATGAATTGTGACATAAAGACTTACATTTTTTTTTGGTCTTGGGAAAAATTGTGTGATGAATAGTAAATTGCTCTATAAAATGTTTTTTTCTGTATTCAAATTAGAGATATGTGTTTTTATGAATTACCCGTGTATATTTTGGAATTAATTTCTGTATGATATTACCGTAACATCCCATCAGACTGACTTAAACCTAGATAAATTTTGTATGAAATAACAATGTCTGAATACAGAGTTTCCATGTTGACCTCAGACTTCCAACCATGTTATCCTCAGATTTGCCGTGGTCTGTGGAGATGGTGAATACATCATTTACACAGCTATGGCTCTTAGAAGCAAGAGTTACGGCCCTGCCCTGGAGTTTGTCTGGAGCAGTGACTCATCGATGTATGCCACCAGAGATGGGACGCTGGTCAGAGTTTTCAAGAACTTCAAAGAACACAAGTCTCTCAAGCCCACGTTTGTAGCAGAAGGTAAGCAAACATTGATGTTTTTTTTTCTTGTAGCTTCAAGTTTTGAAATTTAAATTGGGTGAAGAAGGTGCGAGATAACAACAGATTTTCATGAAATTTTGAATATAGTCATGGACTAAACTGACACGTTTAGAGCAGACGTTTTTTCTAACTTCACAAATGTCTTAAAACCATTGAGATGTTAATATATTACCCAATATATTGTTTGTTTGTTTTTTTTGTATTGTAGAATGGATTGACACATTGTTTGGATGGTTCAAAGCAGTTTTTTTTACAATACTTTAGTCTGCAACATTACCTTGTTATTATAACTTTTTGAAATATGTCCATTTGTTTCTCAATTTCACAGATTGAGATTTGTGAAGTTTGAACTATTTTTTAATGAACATTAATGTTTTATTTTAGGTGGGAAATTATTTCATGTGCACTTGTTTCATGTGTCTATCTCAATTAATTTTTAGGAATTTTTGGTGATCACTTGCTGGGTGTAAAATCAACAAACAGCTTAGACTTTTATGACTGGGAAACTCTGAATCTTGTCAGAAGAATTGAAATAAGTCCAAAACATGTGAGTAATTGTTGGCAATGAGAAGAAAAATTCATTACCTAACTGCTCTCAAAGGTTGAAATGTTCATTACCTAACTGCTCTCAAAGGTTGAAATGTTCATTACCTAACTGCTCTCAAAGGTTGAAATGTTCATTACCTAACTGCTCTCAATACCTAACTGCTCTCATTACCTAACTGCTCTCATTACCTAACTGCTCTCATTACCTAACTGCTCTCATTACCTAACTGCTCTCATTACCTAACTGCTCTCATTACCTAACTGCTCTCATTACCTAACTGCTCTCATTACCTAACTGCTCTCATTACCTAACTGCTCTCATTACCTAACTGCTCTCATTACCTAACTGCTCTCATTACCTAACTGCTCTCATTACCTAACTGCTCTCAATACCTAACTGCTCTCATTACCTAACTGCTCTCATTACCTAACTGCTCTCATTACCTAACTGCTCTCAAAGGTTGAAATGCAATAGTTTAAAATAGAGTTGAATTGTGTGAATAGCTTTTATTTCTTAAAATACACCCTCTTAGACTCAAAGTCTTAGTACATATAAAAATGATTTATTTAATTATGTCTTGAATAAACAGAGGTTCATGAACCTTGTATGAACATGCTTTGTGTTTATGCATTTTTTAAAAACTTTTTTTTTCCCATTCAAACGTTTCAGATATTTTGGAGTCAAAGTGGTTTTCTGGTCTGTTTGGCCACTCAAGAGAATTTCTACATCCTTAAATACAACCCAGAGTCAGTTGAAAGTGCAAGCAATGACTCTGGGAAAGTCTCAGATGATGGCATTGAAGATGCTCTTGAGGTAATTATCATTGACCTCCATGTTCAGACATTATTTATTCCTTTACGACCAGGTTCTGGTAGGGATCAAGGCTAACACAACTTTTCAAATTCAATTCATGACAATCACATTGGATAGAATGCTTTCAAGGCATTCAGGTCTCTAGAATGATTTTACAAGCAAATGTTCTCCGTTCTGTCAATCAATTATGTGAATAATAACTCGGCTAGATAAATGTAACATTTTTCCACACAACACTATCACACTAACTATAACTTCAGTTTGTCCATATTAGTATTAGTGTAATTTCAATTCAAATATAATTCCGGTGAGTTGACGAATAAAAAAACAATAAGACATTTTAAAAATTCCCTGATCACTGTTTACTCCTTAGTTTGGCTCAGGTTTTTTTTTATTTGGTCATTTGGTGACCTCACTGTCACCAACAGACTACGCGGAGTGAGAGTTTTACAATTTCTTGTTAGATTGAAATATTTTGTAACATTATAACTAAGCTGAATAAAAGAATTCTGTTTTAAATTTAGAAATACTCTAAACTTAAGGTTGGGATAAAATAATTTGATTTTTTTTAACATAACGTGATTTATGATAATTTTGTTTTTCTCAGTTTGTTTTTTCATTTGCTCAGTTCATGTATACAATAAAAACTTTCAGGTTTTAAGGGAAGTGAATGAAGTGGTCAACTCTGGGACATGGGTGGGAGACTGCTTCATCTATGTTTCCAACTTGAACAGGCTCAACTATTGTGTAGGAGGGGAGGTCATCACAATAGCACACTTAGACAGGCAAGTAACTCACCATAGGCTGGTCAAGATTTGGCACTTGAGTTATTGCTCTTTTGTACTTTCTCTATTCATATGACAATTCTATACTTGTTTACTGTTAATACATAATAATAATTCTGGTCAATTTTTTTATGACATGAAATTTACTCTTTGAGCCCTGTAAATCCTTATTTTAATGGGTTCCTGAGGAATATTAAGACTCTGGTCTCATGGGGTATGGAGTCTTACCACATAGAATGATAAAATGTGAAATTGACTTTAAAGTGTTGATGGGGTGAAGTAAAAATATTGAACATGCTCAGTGATATAAGTTTTTGTTTTGTGATAAAAATAGTATTCTTAATTTGTGCTGAACAACTTGCCCCATTGTCTTCCTTTGAATGTGATTAGATCTATGCATCTCCTGGGCTACGTCCCAAAGGAGAATCGTCTTTATTTGTGTGACAAAGAGCTGAACATCGTCAGCTACAGCCTACTGCTGTCTCTGCTAGAGTACCAAACAGCTGTCATGAGGAAAGACTTCCAGGCTGCTGATAAGGTCCTACCCACAATCCCCCTTGATCAGCGAAACAGAATTGCACAGTTTCTAGAAAAGCAGGTATTTGGCAACAAGGGTCTCTGTTTACTTAATAAGTTGCAAAAAGGGTGTTTGATCATTTAAATGTTGTGCTCAAGTTGAAATTTTGTTTTTTTTATTTAATCAAAATTTCTTTGTACTTTGACTTGAAACATATTTTATTACAATGTTAAAATTTTAATTATTCTTAGCTCTCCTTTATTTGGAGAGGTTTTTTTTCCCATTTAAAGAATACCTTTTTTAATAATATAAAATATATTATTGCTTGGAGTATTCATTTTTTCTTTTAAAGCGCTGTGATTTTATATTAAAACATTTCACATAAATACATAGTTCCCACCAATGTGCTTGAAATATAAATTTGTAATGTACTGTCAAAGAAACATATTGAGAAATTAATTAAATTCATGAATTCATCTGAACAAATCATAAGACTCCACTGTATCTTTCACAGGGATTTCTAACCCAGGCCTTGGCAGTGTCCGTTGATCCAGATCACAGGTTTGATTTGTCCGTCAAGCTCAAGGATCTAACCACAGCTCGATCTATAGCCAAACAGTGCGAGTCGGTTGAAAAGTGGAAGGAGCTGTCTGCCTTGGCTCTTAAACTGTCAGACTTGGACCTTGCCCAGGAGTCATTACTGGAGTCAAAAGACCTGGCGGGACTCTTGCTTCTGGCCAGCAGTGCTGGAAACCGTGATGGAATCTTCCATCTGGCACGAGCGGCGGAAGAAAGTGGCCAAAATAATGTGGAGTTTGTGGCCAACTTTGTGCTGGGCAGGTAGGTCTAGTTGAGGAACTCTGTCCTGTATAATATTCAGAGATCACTCATACATAAAGAGCTAATTGTTAGAAGAACTTTTAATTTTACCCATTAACTAGTCATGTGTTTTCAAACCTTAACTCACAATGTACTCATAAACTTATATGGCTAAAACTAATTCCACTATAATATTTGCAATACTTGGTAAGTTCACTTTTATGGTCATCTTTTATGACAATTATTGTTGCAAAATGTGATCATTCTTTTTTTATTTTAGTGTTAGTTTTTATATGGCTTTACTCTTGAGTTAGTTTAATGTATATCTATTTTGCATTACCCTAAGGTGTGAAGACTGCCTAGAAATTCTCATTAAAACTGGACGTCTGCCAGAGGCTGCATTTTTTGCTCGGACTTATCTCCCTTCCCAGATTACCAGGTAAATTTCTGTGGCTACAGTACCGGATAGCTAATTTGTAGCAAGTTGAGTTGAAAGTGGAAAATTTTGCTGTAATGTATGGTGGACTGCATAGGGAAAATATAAGTAATGGAACAATTGATGCTTTTAAAAAATAAATAAAAAAGGGCTTCTCCAGACAATACGAAAAAAAAAGAAATTTTACAAACTTACAAAATAACAATATTTAAAATTAAAACCTGTGAAAATTTAAAACATTTATGAATATTTATAACCTAGACCAGGGGTCGAAAAGACATGGCTCGCAAGCCAGATTTGGCTCTATTGATGGCTGCATCTGGCTCTCAGATAAATGTTCGATTATTTAATAAAGAAAAAGTTTATTCAGACTTTCTCTTGATCTAAATATTAATTGCATATAAAATAACAGCTTAACAATGTTATTAAAAAGAATTCAGAGACATAATCATTTTCTTTTAGTGTTGAAATTACACAAAATGCACAAATTTACTTTAAGTTTTAGTTTTAAACATAACATATGGCCCTCAAAAGTATTACTTTTCAAAATATGTGGTGGCGACTAATTGGCTCAGTGAAAAGCTTGCCCTACATTTGTTCAGACAATCAAGGCCCTTTTATGTTATTGGACTCATTTCTTTTGAGATCCTTACAATCTATACCTTTGCTATATTTGAATTTCTACACTATCTCTTTATTGACTTTATCTTTCTGAAGCATGCATGTCAAACACAGTCTTCCTGTCAAGGCTCGTAGTTTATAGGAATTGTCTTGCTCTCCCACTTGCACCCAGTACACAGAAACTGACACAAGTATGTAAAACGTTCCAGTGTTTATTCCGCTATACAACAACCTGGGCGTTCTTCATAGAAACCCCAGCACATATAACTTTAACACAATACTGGCTCAATAGTCGTACACTCCACAGTATCCCAGACTGTCTATCTCATGTACAGGATAACGATCAGACAACTTCACATGAGTCCACACAATCAGCACATGTAAGTGCCCCTCTGTCCAACTCGACCGTATTAGGCCCTGCTCAAGTCTCGTCTCTACTCTGACTGACTGCTGTCACCACCTGTTCTCTACTGACCTCTCGCATGCCCTCCGACCTCATACTCACGTGATCAGAATTCCCTAAATATCATCCTCATGAACTCGTGTTCACTCCAGTCAACACGCATTCACCTACAGTAATTCTCATACCCCTGACACTTCCCAAATTTCTCTAAATATTTTTCGATAATCACTCGAAATGATTTTGATGTGATGTGAATACCACTAGACCATCATTTGTTTCCTCTCTTCACCTCAAAGGGTTGTCTGTCTCTGGCAACAAATGATGGCCAGCCACAACAAGAGAGTCGCCAGTGCCATAGCAGAACCCACAGGGTATGAAAACCTATTCCCTGGCTACAAGGAACAGCTCAAGGTTGAAGAGTGGGTCAAACCAAGGAGGTCAAAGGTCATCCCAGCAGCTCAGTACTCAAGGACACAGGTGATCAGAGATGATTGATTCATGTCTTTTTTAGTGGAAAGTGTAACTTTTTCATCTTATATTCAGTCATTTTAAAATTAATATTTTTATATAATTGCTCACAAAACAACAAAGAGATTAACAGCAAATTTTTGTTTCTCCAAAAATAACAATCACATGAAAGATCTTAAATAATTTATGTTAGTTCTAGGCTTTGTTCGGACCTAACTTTTACTAGGGGTCTACCGATATATCGGCACCAATATCAAGATATCGGCAATATCGGTATCGGTAGCATGTAAAGGTGCCGATCTTGACGTCACCGATATTTCATAATAAGTGACATTTTGAATAAAAAGAGATTCAGAAAAAAAGTGTATCATTTAGATTTTTAAATATCTCGACAAGTTCATATATCGATCCTGATATTGGTATTGAAAGTACTAAAATAGTCCAAATATTAATATGCACAGACGCAATACAGCATGACATGTGCTAATTTTGACACAGTTTAGGTATCGGCCGATTTTCAAATGCTCGGAAATACTGTGTAAGTGATGCCGATGCCGAGTATACCGTAATTGCTCTAATAGCCAAGATGCACGCAGAACCGCAGATGTCTAAAACATTTCGTTTCGTATGGAATAACAAAATGTACTGTGTGCAGACTTGTTGTCATTGGCAACCATTCATCCTGCAACCTCATTTTGACTCTATTACTACTGCTTTGTTCTCATTGTTTCATTCATAAGAAATGGCCGTGTGCAAAAGCCATTTAACTATTGGTTAAAATTAATTATGAGTCAAAGTTGAAGGTTCAAAAGGAGTTCCTAATTTTTTATCTGTACATTTTATCTTATCTTATCTTATCTGTTTACAGACGCTCCTTCTATACAGAAGATTATTGCGTCCTACGCTTATCTATGGCTTGTGTATATATATTTATAGCGGACAGTTCGTTTTTTCATGAGTCATAATGTAGGTCATGATCTGGAACTTGTAAACACATCAGAAAATTCGTTTAAAGATAAATTTTACTGTTTATACAAAGTTATATGAGTTGTTAATAAAGAATATTTTAAAAAACTAAATAAAGAAATAATAATTTTATTTATAGCATTGATCCTGAAAATAAAATCATTATTAAAACGAGAGAAAAAAATGTGTGACGCGAACAGCGGAATTAACGTCACAAAATGTGGAGGTAAATATGACTGCTGGTTTTTGTCCTAACAAATACTCCTATCTGCAAAAAGAAAAAGAAAAAATATATCAGTCATATTGGCAAAAATGCATACAGGTAGCCCCCTAATATAAAATATAAATAATTACAAGTGATAAATTTAAGAATGACGTCATCAAATATGACCGCTGGTTTTTGTCCTAACAAATACTCATATCGGCACTCATATCTGCAAAAAAAATATCGGCTATATCCATATCGGCAATATCGGCAAAAATGCATATCGGTAGACCCCTAACTTTTACACAAAGTAACATGATAAATTCTTTTTTGGTAAGTTTTAAATTGCATTTTATTACAGTTGTCTTTTCTAATCACCTTATTTTAAGTAATTTCTTTTTGAAACCAACATTTTCTATAGTATAATTATTCATGTCAATATGCTTTAAATTACTGAAACTCAAATGGCTGTCAGCTACACACTTCTTTGTTACTATTTCATGTGTTCCAGATAAGTGTTCATTCACTTTTTAGTTGAAGTTCAGTCCTAGTCTGACCAAAGTTAATGCATAACCTGTGATGTACTGATTGTCTTTAGTTATTTCTTTTATTAACCAAGTAAACAAACATGCTTTTCATTTAAAACGCCATTTTCATTCTCATCCCTGGAAGTTGTCTTGTTTACAATAATTTACATAATTATTTTCGGTGTTACACTTTAATAATACACTGCATATCCAAAGTAAGATGTATGTAAACTTTGTATCTGAAATAACTCTGTATTACTGGTTGTGCTTATTTCTGTTTGCATGTCTGTGCACTTTAAGATTCAAATGTAGTAGCTTCAGATGAAGATATTCATGAAACTATAACTACAGACACCACTGTATCTTCAGATATATTCGACTTTCTAATCCATTAACTAAATGTGAAACATTCCGTCCAGTTAATGACAAATTTATTGCTACTCAAATTAAAATGGTTCTTTACAACTAATTTTCTACACACACATTATTAAAAATATTCAAAATGACTGGCAAAGACACCACCTTAATAATTTGTTATTTGTATTCCCACACTGTTGAGTCTCCCGCTTGCCTGGACTTGCTAAGTCCAACCGGATGTTAACACCGATGGAGCTAGTACCTCACACACTTTCATTCAAACTAATAGATCAATGTTAAGTGGCAAATCTTCTACTGCTTTGTTTAAATACCTTCAATCCTTGTCTATATAACGTAATAGAATCACAACAGTCATACATATAATCCAATCACAAATAGAATACAAATATTCATTGGATAAAAAATCAGATCACTTTTAACAGAATCTCTCAGCAGTGATTCACCGACAAAAAGGCCCCGGACAAAACGGCTCCAACATAACGGCCCGGACAAAACAACCCTGGACTAATAGATGGACTAATAGTAAAAAATACAATCAAATATTATATTCGTATTTTTACTCACCATTGAGTTTCATGTTTAGTTCGCAAAAAACAATAATAATGACATCACAAGAATGAATTTAATAGCCTTTACTCAATATGGTACCAATCACGATGTTTGTCGACAAGAATTAATATAATAACATCACAAGAAATAATTTACAATTTTACCACTTTTTTTAAGGGTGAAAAAGTTGACAAAAGCTTAAAATGCCAAAAAATGTTAATTTTTTCTTTAAAAATTTAACAATTTGTCTGGGGCCATATTGACGGGTCACCCTCAGTAGTACATGTGACATCACCCAGTGTTCTCTTGACTCCCTTGTTTCTGACCATACACACACTCATGTATATCCCATCAACTAGGTGACCGTCTCACGCCAGGTCACTCAAGTCCACACGGTGAACATATTTTTACTCTGACCCTCAGCTTTTGACATCAGTGATCCTCATACCCTTGACGCACGCCTCTTAAATGTTGTTTTACTCACCGTTAAATCTCATGTTTCAAAACATTTTTGACAGAAGCCTAAAATCCAATTCCACTTACTTTCCTATTCACGCCAGAGTAATGTTGGTTGCGTCTCAGTGGGAGAGAGCCAGGATTCTGAGCCAAGCTTTAGGTCAACTGCTTCACTGCAACCATCTCCTGGAGAGACTGAGGATGAGGAGGAGGAAGGCTTTGTAAAAGTGCTAGTCAAGAGAAAGGTACTTTGTCAAGCATTAATATTTACTTAATGTAAGATTTTTTTAAATTAAAAATATTAGCTTTTAAAGTTTCTTCAGTGGCATAAGTCCTCCAATGTTAAGTTATTTTTTAATTTTAGATTAGGGAGTTGCAATTAGAACCAATATTGGACCTAGTAATGCATATATATTCATGAGCCATTTGGTACACCTATGGTACACCCATGGAGTGAAAATTATAAAGGTACTTCTCTGGAATACTTCAAAAGATAAAGTGATGATTGTATTGGAATTGCAAAGTTTTATTGACTTCATAGATAATTTTCATCTATCTATCAAATTTACTTCCACAATCAACAGGAGCTCTGTTAATTTTTTGGACATAAATATTAAATTGAATGTAAACAAATTATCTACTTTGATTTAGGGGCCGTCCATAAATGACATCACGCGATGTTTGCCGATTTTTGACCCCCTCCCCCCCTCGTCACACGTCGTCACAAAAACTTAGACCCCCCCCTAAAAGTACATCACGAATCTTGGACAAAAAAAGAAACAACAACAAAAAAAACAAACAAAAACACTTTATTTTCTATTTGAAAATAAGTATGTTTCAAATCTCTTTTATTGTCATTTAAGTATTTATTATTTATTTAGTGAAGATCTACATTGTAATATCGTAACCCGCGTGAAGCATTTTTTTAAAACGTTTAACCGGCCTTCAGAAAACGAACTGTGTTAACATCCTTAGATTATATTTTATTTTAATGCATACAAATTAAACATTGACTATTAATCATCACGGTTAACGTCTTTGTTTAGGAAAAAATTATTTTAAAATAACATTTTTAAAAGGTATTTTTTTTAAATCCCTCAATTAACTGACGGGCATCCCGTAAGAAAGAGGTCGGTGAACAGAGGTAAATAACCTCATCTGGGGTCAAAAAGGGAATTCTTGGGGGTAATGCAGACTCATTTGGGACATATAACATCCACTACAATCCACTAGATATATTAAAATACGTCATGTGTACGTGTACGCTTGGAACATATGCCCATTATTGAACCGGTTCATTCAAGAAAATGCATTTTTTAAAATTATGACAACTATGTAGCTTTCTTACCTACGTAGCCTCCTATACAAAGACACCTAAATCTACCCTACTTTCATTTATATTGACACGAGTGACAATAATCTTAATTCACATGACTTGTCTTTATCACGTATCCTTTCTGTGATATTTAAAATTAATGCCTTAAAAACTGAGCTAAGAAGAAAAGTTGTTTTGTGCTCCTCTCGAATTGCGATGTCAAGAATTTGATGCATTCAATAAAGTTAATGAATACTTGACTAATTTTAAATGGGATCATTTACCATTGTATCTAGAACAGTGCTTCTCAAACTTTTTAGTATGACGGACCGGCAGGAATTTTTTCCATTGCACCAGGGATCGGTGCACTATTGTCCATGCACTGACAATTTTTTCTGTCCTTTTTTTGAGAACATCTGCGGACCGGCAGCGGATGGCCCACGGACCGGCACCGGTCCGCGTACCACCACTTTGAGAAGCACTGATCTAGAAGACTAGAATGGCCAGGGCCGTGTGACCTCAAACCAATCGAACAATTATATTAAACTTAAAACGTTTTTAATTCTATCAAATAGATTCCTTCCCCCCTCCCCTTTTAAAGAAAAATGATATCCGTGTAGTTGTGACTTAAAATATCTACACATAATCCTATTCAGATCATTTTTAGACTCTTGTCATGCTTGTAAAACTCACCAGTAGCATTTTCGTCTAACGACGCTCCCCCAAATCCCCGAGTCATGTGAGCAGGACCTAGAGTCTGGGGGTTGAAAAGAACGCACACATAAACTTGTATATTTTGGGGTAACGGGCAAAAACGTTCGACGACTCCTGCCATGAGAGAACCAAATGGAGCTGCGGTTGCATCACAAATGCTTTGATGTCAACATCAAACAACACAGTGTAAAAATTTCATATGTTATCTTGTGGATTCTCAAACTTAAGGATTATAATTAGATTTAATTTTCGTGTCTTGATAGCTTACGCCAACCAGCGTCTGATGGCCTGCCGACCGGCACATTGAGAAGCACTGGTTTTAAAAAAAAAGTCATTAAATAAATTGTAAGCGACCAAATATTTCAGTGGAAGTTTTATTTAAAGTTACCCCTTTGATGTGACGTCACATTTCTTCAACCCCGCTCCCTCCCCCTCGTCACGCATCGTCACAAAAGTATGACCCCCCTCACCCCCCCTATGTGCTTGACGTCATTTATGGACGGCCCCTTATTACAAGTCTACAGACAGCCATAGTTTACTAATTTAATTATCATCATTGCCCTTCATCCCATCTAGGGCATAGGCCATGAACAAAGGCTCTCCAGGCATCCCGGTCCTGCGCCAATCTCTCTATCTGCCCCAGCTGTGCCCGCTCATTTTGATTCTGCCTCCAGTTCCCTTCTCCAGGTGTTTTTGGGGTGACCTCTTTTCCTCTTGCCTTGGGGGTTCCAAGTGAGGGCTTGTCTCACAATGCTGGATGTAGGCTTTCTGAGAGTGTGGCGTATTAGCTCTTCCAGTGGCTCTTGTTGTGTGCGTTGCCAGGGGTCCTTGTTGGTGATGACATTGGGCCAGCGGATTCTGAGAATTTTTTGGAGACATATGTTTATAAAGGCTTGAAGCTTTTTTTAAATGGCTGCTGTTATTCGCCATGTTTCTGCTCCATACAGCAAGACAGGCTTTACTGTGGCATTGAATGTCCTGACCTTGCTCTGGAGAGTCAAGTTGTTGCAGTTCCAAACTTTTTTTAGCTGTTTAAATGCTGTTCTTGCTTTGCCAATTCTCATTCTTCTGTCCCTCCGTGTGTGTCGATGATGCTTCCAAGGTATGTGAAGCTATCAACCTCCTCGAGATTTGTTCCTTCCAGTGTTATTGGAGTGTTGCTTGATGTATTTATTTTAAGGACTTTGCTTTTTCCCTTATGGATGTAATTATCATCTCATGCTAAATCTTACAAAAACTCTAACCCTTTTTCACAACCACTGTGACTTTAAAGACTCTGTAGTGATGAGGAAGATTTTTTTGGGGAAAAAACAGTTGAAAAGTTGGATTTTTTTCTAAGAAGGTCATCATATCCTGAGCCAAGTTTAACATCTGCTGTCAATTGAATTAAAGATACTACCAGACATGACTCTTTTTAAGTCCGTCATGGTCGGTGGACGCATTGATCTTCTGTGTGGAAGGAGCTTCTGTATACATAAGACATAAGTCAAATTTTTCTTATCATTGTGATTGATCAAAATTTATTTTAACTTATCAGCCCCATTAAACTAACCAAATTTTATATTGTACTTATAATTCAAATAGCCTGAAAGGTCAGAAGCTGAAGTCAACATTCCTGAGAGGACCCTGGCACAACACCCTGTGCCTGATAGACTCTCACCTGCTCCTTCAAATTTAATTGGTCAAGACAGTTTGAAACAAGGGAACATTGATGGATTGGTGACAAACAACAACATTCACTCTCCAGCCCTATCCGAGTTGGAGAAAGAGCTCGATCTTGACTTGGAAAACTTCAACATTGATGACTTTGACATTACGGTGAGTCTTGGGCTTTCGAAAGATTCATGACATACATTTGTTCTCAAAATCTAGGAAACAGTTGTGGCCAATGTCCTAATGCAATGAATCTGATAAGATATCTAGATGTATTCTGTTCAATAGATGTGAAAAAAATGTAAGCGTTTCTAATATAAAAGAAACGTGAAATTGCTTCTATTTAGCCTTCAAGAATAATTTTTGCTTGTTAACTAATCTTAAAATTAGGTGAAAATATACAGAGTGGGTGTCTGCACTTGCGTATTGTGGCTGTCAATAAAGTCATTGATTAAGGTGTAGTGAGTACTGAAATAGATGTAACAAATAGGGTGCAGTGAGTACTGAAATAGATGTAACAAATAGGGTGCAGTGGGTACTGAAATAGATGTAACAAATAGGGTGCAGTGAGTACTGAAATAGATGTAACCAAATAGGGTGGAGGGTACTGAAATAGATGTAACCAAATAGGGTGCAGTGGGTACTGAAATAGATGTAACAAATAGGGTGCAGTGGGTACTGAAATAGATGTAACCAAATAGGGTGGAGGGTACTGAAATAGATGTAACCAAATAGGGTGCAGTGGGTACTGAAATAGATGTAACAAATAGGGTGCAGTGGGTACTGAAATAGATGTAACAAATAGGGTGCAGTGAGTACTGAAATAGATGTAACCAAATAGGGTGGAGGGTACTGAAATAGATGTAACCAAATAGGGTGCAGTGGGTACTGAAATAGATGTAACAAATAGGGTGCAGTGGGTACTGAAATAGATGTAACAAATAGGGTGCAGTGAGTACTGAAATAGATGTAACCAAATAGGGTGCAGTGAGTACTGAAATAGATGTAACAAATAGGGTGCAGTGAGTACTGAAATAGATGTAACCAAATAGGGTGCAGTGAGTACTGAAATAGATGTAACAAATAGGGTGGAGGGTACTGAAATAGATGTAACAAATAGGGTGCAGTGAGTACTGAAATAGATGTAACCAAATAGGGTGCAGTGAGTACTGAAATAGATGTAACCAAATAGGGTGGAGGGTACTGAAATAGATGTAACCAAATAGGGTGCAGTGGGTACTGAAATAGATGTAACAAATAGGGTGCAGTGAGTACTGAAATAGATGTAACCAAATAGGGTGGAGGGTACTGAAATAGATGTAACCAAATAGGGTGCAGTGGGTACTGAAATAGATGTAACAAATAGGGTGCAGTGAGTACTGAAATAGATGTAACAAATAGGGTGCAGTGAGTACTGAAATAGATGTAACCAAATAGGGTGCAGTGAGTACTGAAATAGATGTAACCAAATAGGGTGGAGGGTACTGAAATAGATGTAACCAAATAGGGTGCAGTGAGTACTGAAATAGATGTAACAAATAGGGTGCAGTGGGTACTGAAATAGATGTAACAAATAGGGTGCAGTGAGTACTGAAATAGATGTAACCAAATAGGGTGGAGGGTACTGAAATAGATGTAACCAAATAGGGTGCAGTGGGTACTGAAATAGATGTAACAAATAGGGTGCAGTGAGTACTGAAATAGATGTAACCAAATAGGGTGCAGTGGGTACTGAAATAGATGTAACAAATAGGGTGCAGTGGGTACTGAAATAGATGTAACCAAATAGGGTGCAATGAGTACTGAAATAGATGTAACCAAATAGGGTGCAGTGAGTACTGAAATAGATGTAACAAATAGGGTGCAGTGAGTACTGAAATAGATGTAACCAAATAGGGTGGAGGGTACTGAAATAGATGTAACCAAATAGGGTGCAGTGAGTACTGAAATAGATGTAACCAAATAGGGTGCAGTGAGTACTGAAATAGATGTAACCAAATAGGGTGGAGGGTACTGAAATAGATGTAACCAAATAGGGTGGAGGGTACTGAAATAGATGTAACCAAATAGGGTGGAGGGTACTGAAATAGATGTAACCAAATAGGGTGGAGGGTACTGAAATAGATGTAACCAAATAGGGTGGAGGGTACTGAAATAGATGTAACCAAATAGGGTGGAGGGTACTGAAATAGATGTAACCAAATAGGGTGGAGGGTACTGAAATAGATGTAACCAAATAGGGTGCAGTGGGTACTGAAATAGATGTAACCAAATAGGGTGCAGTGGGTACTGAAATAGATGTAACCAAATAGGGTGGAGGGTACTGAAATAGATGTAACCAAATAGGGTGCAGTGAGTACTGAAATAGATGTAACCAAATAGGGTGGAGGGTACTGAAATAGATGTAACCAAATAGGGTGGAGGGTACTGAAATAGATGTAACCAAATAGGGTGGAGTAGGTACTGAAATAGATGTAACAAATAGGGTGGAGGGTACTGAAATAGATGCAACAAATAGGGTGCAGTATGTACTGAAATAGATGAAACAAATAGGGTGGAGGGTACTGAAATAGATGTAACAAATAGGGTGCAGTAGGTACTGAAATAGATGTAACAAATAGGGTGGAGGGTACTGAAATAGATGCAACAAATAGGGTGCAGTAGGTACTGAAATAGATGTAACAAATAGGGTGGAGGGTACTGAAATAGATGCAACAAATAGGGTGCAGTAGGTACTGAAATAGATGTAACAAATAGGGTGGAGGGTACTGAAATAAATGCAACAAATAGGGTGCAGTAGGTACTGAAATAGATGTAACAAATAGGGTGGAGGGTACTGAAATAGATGCAACAAATAGGGTGCAGTAGGTACTGAAATAGATGTAACAAATAGCAAACAGATCTGTAAAAAAAGAATCTACTTCCTGTGCAAACAAACTAACAAACAGAAGTAAGTGAATAAAGTAAAACTTCTCTGCAGTGGGCATTCCAAGAAGACATCAACCAGAAAGAGAGAATAAAGCCACTGGTTTATCAGGCAAAGTGGCTAAATAAAAAAAAATTAACCCAAGGTCAAGGTTTATTTTGCTACTATGCCTTTTTGAGATTAATGTCAGCAAAATTCAAGTACAATTTATAAACCTATATTTTTGTTGAATTTAACAGGAACTAGATCTTGATTCTGAAGACCTTTTGAGTGATTTGAGTGATACTCTATGATGAATTCTGCCCCATGTAATAAAATGTGATAGTGTTACACTTGTTCTTTGCTGTAAGATTCTTACAATGTGCAATTTCTGTCACTATTAATTAATTAACATTCCACTGTGATAATTTTGTAAATTTAAACCCTAATTAAGTCAGCCTGAATTTTCGGGTATGAATGTTTATTATTATTATGAATGCTTATAACTCAGCTCACAGACAACTATTCAGCTAAATTTGATACTCAAGTCAGTCAAAATGGGACTTTTTATCCATCAAGTTTAGACAGATTCTTAACTTATTATTATTATTTTACTTTTCACTTTCTCTGTCTGTCTTATTCAAACTCGTATAAGTCTTGTGAACCTGTCTTTAATTAATGTTTTTGGTCTTGGTGCTTGGTGATCTTGAACCAATGGATTCTTGCCTTATTGATTGTGTGAATGAGATGAAATGTGAGTTCAAACTTTACACTATGTTGGAATTGCTACTTCCAATAGTTTTTACTATTTACTAGAGTGCAGCTTTGTTTTGAAATAAAGCGCACACCTTTTTTTTTCTCTTTATGTTTGATCATTAAGAGAATATTTATTATGTTGTCTGTAAATTTAATAAGTGGAGAAATCTGGTACTTACACGGACTATTTTATGAAAGATTTTATTGTATTTAATTTTAATGACTGTGATCTTTTTAAAAAATGATTTAAATTTAAAAAATACTTCATTATATAATTATTTTTTATTTCTTTTTGAATTTGGTTTCTTTTATACATTTATAGTAATAAAATAAATATTACTTTGAAATAGGTTAAAATGATATCAAAATAAATTAAAAAGCTCTTAAAAGGAGATTCCTTTTTTGTGTGTGCTATATTATATATTTGTTTTATTTAAAACAATGCTTCTGTTTTGTTACATTTTAAAATTGCTAAGTATTTATCCCCTTAGGTAAGACATAACATTTAGAGCACTAAATGGCACTTTCTTTATCTGACTACTCAAATTTTTACACACTTGACATGTCTGGAAATGACTTCCAGAATTTCTTCAATCAAATAGAAAAAGTTTTAAGAATGTGAGTTAAACTAAGTGTAAAATTGTCACTTAATCAAAGATAGAACTAAACATTATTTTGTAGCATTGTGAAGAAGCAGTGGACCAACTATTCACATTTTATGCGACTATTATATGAAAGAATTCATAAAATGACATCATGTTAAAAAGCATTTCAGTTGAATGTCTTGCTCATGTGATCACTTTTTGTGTATGGACATGGAATAAACAAAATTATTAAACTCTTTAAATCATTTTTATGTGTTCAAAAGACTCTTTAATTACTTTTCTTGTCTTGTCAACACTGTAATTACTTGATATTGTCTTGTCAACACTGTAATTACTTGAGATTGTCTTGTCAACACTGTAATTACTTGAGATTGTCTTGTCAACACTGTAATTACTTGAGATTGTCTTGTCAACACTGTAATTACTTGAGATTGTCTTGTCAGCACTGTAATTACTTGAGATTGTCTTGTCAGCACTGTAATTACTTGAGATTGTCTTGTCAGCACTGTAATTACTTGAGATTGTCTTGTCAGCACTGTAATTACTTGAGATTGTCTGGTAAATTACAACCAGACCTTCTCTTCAAGGCCAACAACCCAACTTCACTTACAAAAACAATTCTGTGTATTTTTTTTATCTCAAGTCAAGATCACAACTGACATGAATTAAATAATGCTATAATGAACACTATAATTTTATATGCAACATATTTTATTAAAATATTGTTTCATTTATGTATATACTCACAACTCAGGCAGATATAATTTATTTCAGTTGAAGCTTGTGACATTCTTCTTACACAAAATTTCCATCAACCATTAGCATCAAAAAAAAATAATTAAATGCAACAATTTAAAAATACACAGTAAATAGAAGAATAACATATGTCACTACCTAATTTTAAAAAAAGTTTCAAATCAGAAACATGTGGTTCACAAAATAATTTCAGGTAGCAATGTCTCCTTAATAAATTAATTGAAGTTACAAGATTTATTTTTAAAAAAAATCTGCAATCAAAACTCTGCCAGCTGAAAATAAAGGCAGGTAGTGGTTTATTGTTAATTTGTAAAAGTTTATATCATGTTTTATTTCAACTGTTTCTAAAATTTCACAATAAATATTCCCTTATGCCTTGAACCATCTTATTTCCCACATGCCTTTTTGATGGAGACCTTAAATTTATACAATTCAAACAAATTCATTACAAACTTCAAACCATTAAAAAGAAAGAACCTCAACTTTATTAAGTTTTATCTTTAAAAATTTCATTACGAGCCAGTTTACAGGAAGACTTTTTAAAATATCGATTAGTCACATCTTAGTTATTACTTGGAGCTAAGTAAACTGGAAGTGTAATAAACTTTAATTTAATATAAATGTATACTGTCCAAAATCTTTATTGGTCTGTAAAATGCAAAAGTTACACCACATTCATCAAGCTCCCCTTGATTTACTCTAATGAATTTTAAAAATCTCTATAACTTAATCTAAAATAATAGTTGCTTTCAATGAGTAATGAAGTATTTTATATTTACATGGTTTGAAGTGTTGGGTGGCTTTTTCTTTCATAACATATATCAGGATAATCTTGTTCTACTAATTAGGCCATCCATAGAGCATCTGAGTGTGTCTACAGATGGATTATTTTTAGACTCTTTTTGGGTAAAACCTAATACAAGCTTTAAGTACAAATCTTTTTTATCAAGAACTGCAATTTTAGTAAATGTTATTTTAAATAAATATATTACACATTGCAATAAGTAGCTTTAGTCTACTGATTTGATTCAGGCTCTTATCAAATAAAAGCAAATTATTTTAATAAGGTTTACAAACAAAATGTATTTATTTTCTCTGTTACGCTATGTATCTGTTGGCTCATGTTCAGTTCTTATTTAAAAATATTAATTTGGGTTTTCAAAATCGTCAAAAACTTATTCACCAGGCATTTGAAACATTAATAAACAAATGAAAAAGACTATTATAATTAGGGATGCATTCAATATTTGAAATCCGGCCATATTTGGCAGGATTTATAAATTGAAATCTGGCCAGAGCTGGATTTGTAAAAACTGCGGGATTTGCCGGAGCCGGAGTTATTATATATATATATATATATATATATATATATATAGATATATATAGATATGGCTCTACCGGCCAGCCTGATTATGAAGTAAAATTCTGCCAGAGCCGGATTTGTAACAATGGCCTTATTACAGATTTTCCGGAGCCAAAATCCTGTACACCCCTAATTATAATTATTTTCTAATTATAATTTTATGTAAAGTTTTAATGTTGTTTAATTCTGTAGTTTAACATGCATCTTATGTAAATAGCCCAGTATAAACAAATGTCAGTTCCTTTAATACAGTGAATTATTAATTAAATTCCTAACCTCCATTGTTATAATCATTCCCTCAAACCAATATTTTTCATCAAACACAACCCTCATCAAACGGAACCCTCATCAAACAGAACCCACATAAAATCCAGCCTTTCCCCTTGGTGATAAAAATAATGGTATAAAATCTATCCCCAGTAAATAAACATACAGCCAACAACATTAATTTAAATCAATAAGCAATTAATGTATTATACATTTAACAATAATTGGTAAACAGCTTAAAATTTAAACAGAATGATATTCACACCATACTTGAAACAGCTAACAACCGAGAGAAATGGAGGGTCATGATTGCCAACGTCTGTTCCAGACCCGGCACCTGATGATTCACACCATAGTTGTTTCTTTGACATATCAGAAAGTTCAATTTTTATGTGGGTTAAACTAGGGATGGCCAGCCATTGCATTTGAGACCACCTGGTGCCTGATTTATCATAAACTTATTGGTTCTTCCTTTAAATGACAAAGAAATCAAGTTTTAAAACAAAAGAAAAAAAAATCTAATGATATCACACTGCTTATTATTAATCTGTTTTGGTATTTTGCTTTTCACAAAGTGTGTAAAGAAAAATTGAAAATTTCTAGACTGTTTTTAGTGTGATTCATGATGACATACAACATACGCGTAAATATCAAAGTCACCTACAAACCAATTTGAGTTGGTCACCCCAAGATTAAACTGTGACCAATACTGAAAGACCTGTGAATAATATGATTACAGGCAGTATAAATATGTTTGGAAAATTTTTAGGACTGTTATCGATTAATTTAAATTTAATCATTAACTTTTGAAAAATTATTGATTAATTAATCGATAATTTTGATTAAAGCCAAAAATAGAAATTTATGACGTCAAACTGAACATTTCTCACGGACATTGAAAATCAAGAACATTTTGAACTAAATTTTATGACAATGTGTTGATACTTGATCGGATGTTGTTATCTTATCTTATCTTATCTATACAGACGCTCCTTCTAAGCAGAAGATAATTGCATCCACAGACCATGACAGATGATCTGTTGGCAAGTGATGCAGCGTTCACAGGCCACGGCTTTGTGGGTTCCACGCATTACCCAGCCGCCTAACTAGTGTTAGGTACCCATTCGGAGCTGGGTGACTCAGGGACGCCCTAGACCCTGGGAACAAATCCTTGCCTTGACATGGATTCGAACCCGTGACCATCGGTACGCCAGTCGAGCGCGCTGCCACTCGACCACGGCGTGGCAGCGCGCTCGACTGGCGTACCGATGGTCACGTCAGCGATGTATTTGATCCTTTAAAAGAGAATTGTTTATGGCAGTGAACACAGTAAACTTTTTCACCATCTTCGACTTTTTCATCCGCAGTTAGCTTAAAAACAAAATTTTTGATCAACTTTCTAGTTATATGTTTAAATTTAACTGCGCTGATGCTGTCAGCCATTTTTTTACCACGTTTTTATTAACTTGCTTTCGTTCCTATTTGTAAACAATTTTTCAAATCTGCCAACGTAAAATAAAACCACTTCTGATGGTCCTTAAATCCGTTATTAAATTATTGAACTTCTTAGATTATCTATATATAAGCATATGTATTATTTAGTTGACGTCTGCCGGTCCACATAAGGTAATAAAATTAATTATAATATGACACGCGAGAAGTTTGTACGTAAAAAATATATAAATTATTATTAATTATAATAATTAATTATTTATTAATCAAAAAAATTAAAAATATTATAAACATTTTCTTTAATTTTAATTGAATTTATATCGATTAAAATAATTTTAATCGATAAAAAAAATTAATGATTAATCGAGAAATTAATCGTTGATTTCCGCAGCCCTAAAAATTTTAGAATATAACATATGACACAAAATATTGTTATAAATAATGGAAGAGAAATATAGAATGTAGAATGTATTAGAATGAAATGAGCAAATGTCATGGTTTTAATAGAACAGTTCAAGCAAAGGAAACATAAAAAAGATGAATAGTTTTTTTTTATAGCAGCATGGATCAAAACATACAGATTGTTTTCATCTTTAAAAAAATATTTTTCACTATGGATTTAGAAATAATAAGTTACAATATGCAATATAAAACCAGCAGAGATGTACAAGCCATACTGACTGCATATGATACACATTAATTTTGATACTACAGTAGATTGCATTAGAACAAATCAATAACATTTTATTTTTTCTAGGTTTTTTAAAAAACAAATAGTTTATAAAATCAAATTGTGTGTAAAAATGTATGGGCAAATATTAAACTATTTTAAAAATAAATTTAATTTAATTTATTTTGAAAAGATATAAAGTGTAGACAAAAAACAAAAATACACCACTTGAAACATTAACTAATATCTTCTAAAAAAACCAAAAAAAAGTAATACAGTATTTGTAAAAGAGAAATTAATATTTGAACAATATTTTTTAAAAGAAATTAAATAAAAAATACTTTAGGGACTTTAGGCACACTACTTATTCATTGCTAGCAAATCATGCCTTTCTTTTTACTTATATTGTTTAAATTTGCAAATGATTATCAATAGCCCTTTTTTAAATGTATGTAAATTATCGTACTATCAAGAGCATATACAAATGGAAGAAAATTAAAAGTTGATGTCTTGAAAAATCATTTTTCCTTATCTGATCACATAGGTAATTACATAATATGATAAACACATACTGGCTAAGTTTTGGCATAAGAAAATAAATGATAAACAAAAATCAAATGGCAATGGGTTTACAATTCCAGACAACTATGTAGTTTACAATTCCAGACAACAAGATGTTTTCTTCATATAACTTATACAAAGTGTTTTACATCTATACTTTATACAATATGTTTTACTGGTATAATTTATACAAGATTTTTATTGGTATAACTTATACAAGATGTTTTAAAATATAAATTATACAAGATGTTTTATAGGTATAAATTATTTTTTTAAAACATTGGTGTAATTTATTTGCTTCAAGTTTATTATTGCCAAATTTCTGTTTTTTTATTATTATTATTTTTACTATTATTTAATTTATATTTGCGAAACAGTCATCCATCAAAGTACATATTACTCTGTCAGTTGGTCAAACTAATTCTACCATAAATAACACTAATAGAATTCCAGAATTGAGATTCATAAAAAAGCCATAAGCATAATTTGTATTGGAAAATCAAATAAAAGGGGAAGTTTAAAAAATCAATAACTTATTTAGTGGAAAAACATTTTTAAAAAGGGGACAGGGCAGGGGAGTTGCACTAATTGGGATTCTTATGAACATTAAGGCAAGTATATTTAGTAGATAAGCTGTGCACAATGCTACTAGTTGGAGGTTATTTTTAGACATCCTTGTTCAGTTTTTCAATTTTAGTAGTAAATAAAATGTTAAAAGCACAGAAAAAAAATACAAATAATTCATAAATACAAATTGTGTGTAGTGTGTAAAAAGTGCATGTCAAATTTTAATTTTAAAAATCCCAGTAAAATGTTTTGTATTACAATAATCATTTTTGAACAATAAAAATGACAAGAGTGTGTATGGTTTATGTTAATCTAGGTAATGAAATGTCATGATTCATCAAATAAATGAAAAAAATAAAACATTTTACCCATATTTATTGATTACTTTTTTTTAAGGTTATAATTATTTTTTATGATTGAGTATATAGTGATAATAACAGTTAGACACAATTTAGATGATTTATAAAGCACTTATAAATCAAATCTTGGATAGTTGAATCATCTAAATTGAATATGTATGGATATTCTTGAACATTAATTAAAATTTTTAAAAAAACAATATTATTTTTTTAATGACGAAGATATTTGATTTGTTAATAACTTTTGGTTCACAATGTTTTTTTCATTTTCTTAGCATACACTTCCATTATTTAAAACAGAAACACAATTTTTTTTTAATGAATATGTTATATAATTTTCTTAAAACTTGTATAAAGCACTCAGAAAAATCCATATAAAATATGTATGTTATATTGCTTTATTGACATAGAAAAATTTAATTATTTGTACCTAGCTGGTAGAAAATGTAAGGTTAATGCTTTTATCATGACAAAAATATGGTCTCAACAAAGGCAACTGATCTGGAAACTTTGTTTACATTTTTAAAAAGAGCATTAAATACAAACCAATAGCATTATCATGAATGAAACTATATATATTAATGTCAGTTGTAGGAGAAATTTCTCTTAATCACTTAGATGTTAACAATAGATTATTTTAGGAGGAAAAACTTAATTTCATACGAAATATTAACAGATTACTTTTTGTTTAAGAGACAATTTTAGGG
This sequence comes from Ampullaceana balthica, assembly GCA_944989445.1. NCBI lineage: Eukaryota > Metazoa > Mollusca > Gastropoda > Lymnaeidae > Ampullaceana > Ampullaceana balthica. The sequence goes on along the minus strand of CALYLW010000071.1, from coordinate 663,466 downwards.
GGGGGGGTGGAGTTATAGAATTGACATTCAAAACTAATTGTAGCAACCAACATAATACCTAACGTGGCATCAGAATTCTCCTTTCATGGGTACACAATACTTGTTTGACATTGATGAAATTAATTTTGAATCCTCTGTGATTATTTTTTTCAGTTTATGGGGTGAAATTTCACAAGATTTACAGTAAAAGTGATCTAAGCAGCTCAGATTAAATTGTTGATAAATTTCAGTTATATCAAATGATTCAGTTCAAATTCACAAAAGAAATACCGGCATTTGAAGTTCCTCTACCTGGGACTAGAAAGGGTTGATACCCAACTGAAAGACAGATGATTTAGTATCAGTTAATGCCCTTTAATGCAAGTTTAAAAGTGATGGAGAAAGGCTAAAAATTTAAGTATAATTATAATAATGGTTATATACTCATGGCTGTGACTAAATGTGACCAAATCTGTGAGGTTGGCTGTGACTAAATGTGACCAAATCTGTGAGGTTGGCTGTGACTAAATGTGACCAAATCTGTGAGGTTGGCTGTGACTAAATGTGACCAAATCTGTGAGGTTGGCTGTGACTAAATCTGTGAGGTTGGCTGTGACTAAATGTGACTAAATCTGCAAGGTTGGCTGTGAATAAATCTGTGAGGTTGACTGTGACTAAATGTGACTAAATCTGCGAGGTTGGCTGTGACTAAATGTGACTAAATCTGTGAGGTTGGCTGTGACTAAATGTGACTAAATCTGTGAGGTTTATTCTTTTAACATTTCTACCATTTATCTTATTTCTTGTTAAAAAATTTGGAGATTTTAAAAATTGTCATTTTTCTACGGCCTTGAACTTAACAATATTTCAAAGAGGCCATCCATTCTGTAAACAAATGCAATAGGGGCATTAATCTTTTTCATCTTACTTCTCTTCCGGCTTTATGGCAAGGCAAGTTGATTGGCTCTTCTCCGAGGTGACAAAATCCAACAATCTGTCAAAGCCACAAAACCCTTCAGTGGTGACACCCTGACAGAAAACCACTTCAGGAGTGACGACTTTCCCATTCTGCAGGATCCTGATGAAATTTTCCTTGGAGCTCTCCTTTTGGTAGAGCTCAAATATTATCCGGGTGGCGTACCCTGGCCAGACGGCATCGTTGAGCTCAAGGGCCGTAATCAGAGGAGACACTGTGGTGTCATGCCCCGAATACAGGTGAAAGGTGGGATTGCTTCCAAGGTTAACGGCCGTCTTCATCTCCTGTGATATCCTGTAGAGCAGACCAAAGCTCGCGGCCTTGGAAAATCTCTTGTAGTGTGGGTTGTTGTGTAAACACATGCTCTGGTGGTCCACAAGTTTCCATACATCCTCCACCGTCTTGGCTGTAATGCACGAACCATTGCTGTTGCAGAACGGCGCAGTGTTGTGGCAGGCAAAGCTGCTCAGGCCGTCCATCATGGATGTCCATTGAATGTTTTTCGGACTCATGCCCAGGACATCGCTAAGATGGCTGCTAAGCCGTGACATCTTTTTGAGCAGTTCAGTGTAACCCTCATCCGCCCTGCACTCTCGTACGGCTTTACTTCGCAAACTTTCCACACTGTTGCAGGAGCAGGAGCCGCCCACGATGCTCTCCTCACAGAAGTTTATGTTGGAGGCACGGTTTATTGAGAGCTTCTCTGCATCAAAAGCGGGCAGGAGGCCATAAAGGAAGGCAATGCCACTCTGGTAGGTCCTTGAAATTTCCGTGCTGTGAGCCACGACCTTGAGTGGCCAGGTTTCCTCGTCAAACAACTTGTGCTGGTGGTAGTACCTCTCACTGCAGTGCATTCCGTTGAGAATCTGCTGTACGGCGCCGCGCCCTGTCAGCTGGCCATCAGCGCATACGGGATGGGACGGATACATCGCCCACCTGAGAATAAAACATAGGAGTTGGAATAGCCAATGAAAATCCAGTGTGAAACACAGGACATCGGGGAGTTGATGACACGTGTGCAGACAGTTTTAATCCAATAATTAGCATTCATCAAGCACCACAATGTCACAATAACATGCAACATGGAAACAAAGGAAATCCATATAATTGACATTATATGTTGCATTAAGTTTAAGCTTTCCATATGGACTTTGGTAAAGTTTTGAAGCATTTTATATTCAGATTGCTGGCTTCATCATGTTGTGTTAATTTATAAATGACTTAAAAACAAATTCATTTGTACTATATTTACATAAGGACTCTTATCAGAGAAAAATTTAATATAATTTTTTAAGGGATTTATAAACTGGGAATAACCTATGAGAGATCACACATACAAACATAATTTCATTTATCTTCTGAAAACATTCAAGGTGCCAAGCTATTTAAAATCTGTGCATGTGGTCCATGATGACAGGTCACACTATCATGCCTGGTCACAACCGTTCTAAGAATAGAACTCAGGACACTGTTTCTTCAATTGAAAGCATCAGTCTCTAAGTACTTTACTTTAATGCAATTAATTCCAGTGGGGAAACATTCATATAAAAATTATGCAAATGTTTCCTGATTTAAGTTTCACAATTATTGATGTTATACAAATTTTGGAAATCATGTGTTCTTACCGTTATTTTATTGCCATTTATTAAAAAGTATATTTTTGAAATGTTCGCACTAGATAGGAAATTATTCAAAATAAATGACAGCTGATCATTGTTTTGCAAGCTACTTGTTTATTCAGTATCACAGACAACATGCATTACAATAAAAAAAATATTAATTGCCAATGTATAAAACATATATATATTACATATATACAGTATATATATATATATATATATATATATATATATATATATATATATATATATATATATATATATATATATATATATAAAATACATATATATATATATAATTATTTATTTTAAATAAACTTGTATAAATACATGAACTTTTAAAACAATTGTACCAATTCAGATTCCTTTCTTATTCCAAAAATGGGTTTACATTTTTTTTCATTTGATCCATGTCCAGCCCGAAAATTTTGACATGCTAAGTAATTTCTCCAACTTTTATAAAAATAAGTTGTTACAATTGTAACTGTGGCTATGGACACAGGTCAACACATTCATGAAAAATTTAACAGCTGCTAAAAAAAATAATAAACCAAGGCCAGTAACCCATTACAAAAATGGCACAAGCTACTGATTTTTTGCAAAAGTACAGTAGAACCCGGTTAAGTCGACATATAGGGGGATGGCAAAAGGCGTCGAGCTAACCGATGATCGAGTTAAACGAAAACCAATATGGCGGCAATATATTAACAAGTGCTTGAAATTTCTTTATGTACATTATAAGGTGGTTAACGGTTAACCGATTAGCTTTAACTTAGGTATAAGCCTATTACGCGGAGTTAATATTTTTGTTGTGTTACGCAGAATACCAGAACCAAAACGCAAGCGACCGTGACATCAAAGCGAGCGACAATGACATCAAAGCGTTTTCTTAATATTCCGGTCTAAAAATAATATACATGTCAGCACTATTAGTTTAGTTCGCCTACGGCTAAAAAAAATTGTTTTTTTTTAAAATTTACTTTACTTAGTTGTCGAGGCTCTAAGTCAAGGCCGCGACTGTTATTGTTACTATTTATATTACGAGAGTCATTTGAAAGACGTAGCAAAGATACCGGGCTATTATTTGGACCTCAAATTTGAGTTTGGTCTTTTAGTGACAGTTTTCCTGCAAGTTAAAGGCATTTGACGAAAGATTACCACATTAATATCAAAACTGATATTTGCTTTAAAAAATGCGTACGGCTAGTGAACGTTTTTTAAAATTATTTTTTTTAACTCTCTCAGTTGACGAGAACTAACACACAGTGCAGCGATGTTAAAATGTGAACAACGTTCAAGGCCGCGAGGGAGTAGGGTTGCCAACTCTCCCGTTTTTTCCCGGAAGTCTCCCGGAATCGGCTTTCTTGTCCCGTCTCCCTGTTAACTATGACCCGGGAGGTATAAATTGTAATATGTTAAAATAATTGTTTTGTTTAAATCTTTATGTTTGCAATTCTATAATCTCCCGGGTTCGAGGTTGTGAGAGTTGGTAACCCTAGCAAGGAGTGTTACTATTCAGTGCAAGAGAGCTGAAAACAAGCGGGCTGTGACGTCACATGTTCTTTGAAGTCACCATCAGACGGCGCGAGGCGAAAATTAAATCATTGATACACTCTCTTAGTTGCTTTTTGCTCGTGATGTCATACAAAACAAGCCCCCGCTTCCCTCTGCGCGTCTTCGTTCTCGACACACGCTGCGTGACCAAGTTCTTCTACACACGCCCAGCACTGCCTAAATGGGGACAAAGCGTGTTTTCGCTCGCGTTATTGGCTGGCTGTTAGTAATAGTGCAGTTGAACCCGGGAAAATACGGTAGTGAGATGGTGAAGTGGCATCGATAACATTTTCAAAAGCTGGCGATTGGTCATGGGGATCGAGATAACCAACGTTAAGTGGCAAATTTGGCCCTCTTTTGTACTCGAGGTATTAGGGTTCAGCGACTTAAAAGAATCGAATTAACCAATGAGAAAATGCAAAGACAAATCGAGAATTTGGCGGTTCCAATAAAAAACGTCGACTTGATAGGGTTGGCGAGTTAACCGGGCTCGAGTTAAGTGGGTTCTACTGTAGTTACAATTACAAGTCTTTTATTATCAAGTGCCATCCAAGTCAAATTATTTGTAAAAAGTGAATAAATTACCTCTTAAAGGGATTATCTTTTGGCAGTTCCTTGGAAGCACCTGCCATGATGAGAGCAAAGTTTGTCACTTTGGGGAGATGTCCATAATTAGAGACATCAAAGAGACAGCTCAAGTCCCCAGATTTCCCACCCTGGAGCCTGCCGATGGGCGAGCGGTCTCCGTGACGTATGACAACATGAACATTCAACAGCTTGTAATCACTAGGAACCAGGCCTGCAAATAAAAGTTCTTAGGCTTAGATTCAGGGCGGTGACCTAAACTGAGGAGATTTTCATTAGACTCAGGGAGGTGACCTAAACTGAGGAGATTTTCATTAGACTCAGGGAGGTGTCCTAAACTGAGGAGATTTTCATGCGACTTTTTTACAATTACCACTGAGATGATATAAGATGTAAAAAAAATTTACATGAAAGTAATTTTGCAATAAATAAATGTTTTAAAATAAATACTGACCCTCTTCTCCCACTGAGAGGCTGTTTGGAGGGTTACAGTACTTGGCTATTCTGGCAACACTCATTGGAGGTCTTCTATCTGTTGGACACAAAAGAAAAAAGTTGGTTGGATTTTAAGAAGTTAAATACCAATAAAATAAGCATTGGACTCGGAGTGTGTTAAAGTATTGGCACACGTTTAAACTCTTTTTTTAAAATAATTTTTTTAATGTAATCCTTTCTAAGACCAACTAGCAACATACCTTTATGATACTGAATAGCCTCCCCATTGTCTTCTTGTACCATCAACTTTTGATCTAATTGCTGGCTGTGTGGTCTGTCTTGGCTTCCTTTCTTGATATGAAGATCTTGTCTGTCATAATGGTGGAGGTCACCACTGAATATAACTGGAAAAAACAATCAAAGCAATTGTTTATCAAAGTAAATATTCATCCTAAGGAATGTTTCCTTGTTATGATTATGTTATTTAGAGTACTGAAAAAAAAAGGTAATTTTTTTAAAGATCCCTACTACTGCAATTTTAAGACAGAAATTAAATCTATTTAAAGTATCTCCAATGCTTATACTACATTTTAAAAATCTATGTAAAAAAATGTATATATAAACAAACATTTAAACGAAATGTGATCATATGAAATTAGTCACAAATTTTAGTCTTAAGGTAATTCTATTCTGAAGTTAATTTGTATATTTCAATCAAAAGGGACTTACACTTACGCATTATAAAGGTAAAAACAAGGGTGATGACTCCCAAAATAACTGCAGTCCTCAGGCTCAACATTCTATTGAAACGTCTAAAAGTAGCAGGCATCCTCTGAGCTTTATCATCAGATGTACAGAAATTGTAAGGATTACAGCACCAATTTATCATCAGATGTACAGAAATTGTAAGGATTACAGCACCAATTTATCATCAGATGTACAGAAATTGTAAGGATTACAGCACCAATTTATCATCAGATGTACAGAAATTGTAAGGATTACAGCACCAATTTATCATCAGATGTACAGAAATTGTAAGGATTACAGCACCAATTTATCATCAGATGTACAGAAATTGTAAGGATTACAGCACCAATTTATCATCAGATGTACAGAAATTGTAAGGATTACAGCACCAATTTATCATCAGATGTACAGAAATTGTAAGGATTAAAGCACCAATTTATCATCAGATGTACAGAAATTGTAAGGATTACAGCGCCAATTTATCATCAGATGTACAGAAATTGTAAGGATTACAGCGCCAAAAGCATATGAGAGGTTTATGTAAACAATTTAATCCCACAGCAATAAGCTCAGGGCTTCGTGTGAGACTCTGAAATAAGAGGCACCGTGTTTCAATGAACTAACACAATTCAGTCATCAACAGCAAACTTTCATGTGATTAAGTTTGAGGTCATGCTCATGCCATGGCCAGAGCCCATCACTACCTGGGGTGGTTAAATTATTCATCATCTCCAGCCTTCAAAAGATTCACTGATATCACACTTCTTAAAGTTACCTGGCGTTGCCATCAAACGTAAGCATGTTAGCCAAATGCCAAAGTGTATTTAAGCTTAATAGCCAAATGCCAAAGTGTATTTAAGCTTAATAGCCAAATGCCAAAGTGTATTTAAGCTTAATAGCCAAATGCCAAAGTGTATTTAAGCTTAATAGCCAAATGCCAAAGTGTATTTAAACTTAATAGCTAAATGCCAAAGTGTATTTAAACTTAATAGCCAAATGCCAAAGTATTTAAGCTTAATAGCCAAATTCCAAAGAGTATTTAAACTTAATAGCCAAATGCCAAAGTGTATTTAAGCTTAATAGCCAAATGCCAAAGTGTATTTAAACTTAATAGCCAAATGCCAAAGTGTATTTAAACTTAATAGCCAAATGCCAAAGTATTTAAGCTTAATAGCCAAATCCCAAAGTGTATTTAAACTTAATAGCCAAATGCCAAAGTGTATTTAAGCTTAATAGCCAAATGCCAAAGAGTATTTAAGCTTAATAGCCAAATGCCAAAGTGTATTTAAGCTTAATAGCCAAATGCCAAAGTGTATTTAAACTTAATAGCCAAATGCCAAAGTGTATTTAAACTTAATAGCCAAATGCCAAAGTATTTAAGCTTAATAGCCAAATTCCAAAGAGTATTTAAACTTAATAGCCAAATGCCAAAGTGTATTTAAGCTTAATAGCCAAATGCCAAAGTGTATTTAAACTTAATAGCCAAATGCCAAAGTGTATTTAAACTTAATAGCCAAATGCCAAAGTATTTAAGCTTAATAGCCAAATCCCAAAGTGTATTTAAACTTAATAGCCAAATGCCAAAGTGTATTTAAGCTTAATAGCCAAATGCCAAAGAGTATTTAAGCTTAATAGCCAAATGCCAAAGAGTATTTAAGCTTAATAGCCAAATGCCAAAGTGTATTTAAGCTTAATAGCCAAATGCCAAAGTGTATTTAAGCTTAATAGCCAAATCCCAAAGTGTATTTAAACTTAATAGCCAAATGCCAAAGTGTATTTAAGCTTAATAGCCAAATGCCAAAGAGTATTTAAGCTTAATAGCCAAATGCCAAAGAGTATTTAAGCTTAATAGCCAAATGCCAAAGTGTATTTAAGCTTAATAGCCAAATGCCAAAGTGTATTTAAGCTTAATAGCCAAATGCCAAAGTGTATTTAAGCTTAATAGCCAAATGTTTCTAAAAGAATATTTAAATACAGGTTTTACTATTGTTTCCCTCTCACAATAAATCTCCTTAATTGAAAATAAGTTTGAACTTAAGAAATAAATCCAGCAACAGATTCAGACGTGTTAATTTGAAGCAAGACCTGGGGGAACATTATTTTAAACAGCTTTTGAGGAGATGCTGTATTTACCCTCCCCATCCCACCCACTTTTTTCTTTCACACTACATTAAACTCTGTAGAAAATTATTTTATTCCTGTAGAGATCTGACAAGTTTTAACCAAAAATGTTCAGCCAAAATGATAAATGTCAAATTGTAAGTCGAGTTCACCAAACATTTTTTAAAGTTTAGAAGACATATTATAAAGTTTAAAATCAAACCAGCAACCGCTGCAATTTTAATTAATTATATTTTTGTTAGAAGAAATATTCAAGTTGTCAGTTGTGTGAAGTGGCATTGTAAGTCTCGTGGACCAACACCAGTCTCCAGACTACGCAACTACATAGCAGAGTTTCTCAAACTTTATTTGAACAAAGCAGCCTTGTTGCATCCCGGCATTCCTTGGGCACCATAAGAGTGTGAGAAATTCTTTTTGAAAAGACCAGAATGATGATGCACCCCATCTGCTAAAATTTTAGAAACCTCTGTTATTAGGGGAAATGTTGATACACAGATATTGTAATTACATGTATAGCCTAAATTGCTTATATCTTTGGGTTAGGAATCTTTTAAAGTATTAGTTTGTTTTTCCAAATATTTATTTTCTTGCACAAATAATTAATACAGTATCTATTTATATCTTATCTTATCTGTTACAGACGCTCCTTCTATACAGAAGATTATTGCATCCTACGCTTATCTATGGTTTGTGTTTAGTCCTGCATTTTTATTAGATGTTGATAAAGTGTTGGTTTTCCTACTTTCTTCAGGCAACCCATTCCATGCCCGAATTCCAGACGGGAAGAAGGAAAATTTATAAGTAAAATATGAAACAATGAAAATTAGGCATCAGTCAGGGTAATAATGACAAGTGATTTGAAGCAGAATTCAACTTAGACTGACTCAGACTTAAACTTAATTACTGTTACTATTAATAAGCATTACTTTAATTTGTTAACATTTTTTAGAGGTTTTTTTTTAATTTTTATTATTGGGCATTCGGCATTGGATGGTAAAATAAAGTAAGTAAATTTACACAGTTTACATGCCATTGATGTTAGTTACGAATGGTCCCTTACTGTGGCATCACTAGGGGGGTGGGGGGCGCGGACCTCCCCGGGTGACACCATCAGGGGGGGTGGCACCAAAATCATACTGTGTAAGATTTTTTGTCAAAAAAAAGAGATGGCAAATTTTTATCCCTTAGAAAAAAATTAAGAAATACAATGAAATATGTTAAAAGCAAAAATGTCAGTTCACATGCAATAATAAAACAGTTCCAAAAACTACAATAAAACAAATTAGAAAAAAAAGAAAAGAAACAGCCGCACCTTTTTAGCAGGACATGAAAGAGTCGGTGTCTTTTGTTTTAAATAAAATAAAGCCAACTGGGCTTTGACATACCCACACATGTTGTAAGCCGGTGAGACTAACCCCACCTCACTATTTCCTCCACCACAGTGAGGAATACTACTTTTCACCCAAAAATCAACAGATGAGTTGTTTTTTCTTTTTAGGGGTGGGGGAAAAAAAGATAAAAAAATTATGTATTAAGTGTCTTTGAGTTAATATTTTTTGTTTTATTTATATTTATCAAAAGCGTGCAAACAGGGATAGCTATGTTAATATAATGTACTCTAAGACAGTGCTTCTCAAATTGGTGGTCCGTGGACCGGTGCCGGTCCGTGGGCCATCTGCTGCCAGTCCGCAAAAGATATCCAGAAAGGATAGACAAATATAATTAAAATCCCTTATTTGCAACCATTATTTTACTAACCCTATAGGATATGTCATTTTTTTCGTTAACAAACATATAAATTAAACAAATTATAAAAATAACATTTTGCTACCACGTCTACACAGCAGAAAAGGAATGGCATCCAATGGACCTTGTGGGATCAACTGGATGATTTTAAAAATAACATTTCACTACCACGTCAGTACAGTGAAACTAGTTCACCAGTCCCTGGTGCAATGGAAAATTCCTGCCGTTATTCGATACTAAAAAGTTTGAGAAGCAATGCTCTAAGAAACTTAATTTTCTTGAGTATAGGAACTTTTTTTATAATATCCTTTAACACGAAATTATTTTCACACGAAATAATCTGTTATATTCAAGTATTTTGTCCATAATTCATAATCATAATTCCACATTCTTACAGCATTAAAGGTAAGCGAGTGAATCCTTTATTTAATTTTGTTATAAAAAGGAAAGAGAGTGAGAATTTACTCAAATTATTTTTTGAGTCAAAATGCCACGTTATACCTTGTATGGCTTAAATGATTCTTTAAAACATTATTGACTTTAATTTTGGAAGTTACAAAAGTAAACCAAATTACACTTAAATTTTCGACACATTCAGAAGTTAGAGAAATTTAAAACAAAAATTAATAAATGTTCTTAAAGTATGATAGACAAAAATCAAACTTTAAAAAATGTCATTATAAACTAGTTTTTTAGGGCTGCGGAAATTAGCTATTAATTAATCAATTAATTGTTTAAAAATTTAATCAATTAAAATTAATTTGATAGATTAAAATTTGATTAAAATTTAAGAAAATATGTATAACTTTTTTTTTCCCAATTGATTAATAATTTAGATTTTTTGTTACTTACTTACTTTTCCGTCGTATTATTATTATTTATTTAGATGTGCATACGTAAACAAAAAGGTTTTTCTTCCTCATTTCATGCATAGCAGAAAGAATTTGCTGTGTTACGTAAAAAAATTTGTGAACCATGGAATTTCCAAGAAATAATGAATCACAACTTAACGGGATCTATATATGCTTTATAAAAATATAATTAATTGAAATTAATCGATGAATCTATTAAAATTTTTCCCGATTAATCGAACAAAAGAATTTTAATCAGTACCAGCCCGAATGACACCATCACAAGGGGTGACACCAAAATGTAAAATTGTGTATGTTCCCGTTATTTGGCACTGGAAGACTCGGAGGAGTTCTATGGATTAAGTCGTGAGCAATGTTCCCTTTAAGCTGCACGGCAAAACATATATTTTAACAACGCCGCACAGCAGTTTAGAATACAGCGCAGCAAATTGAGTAAAATATTGCACACAAAATGAATGCTGTGCAGCTTTACACATGAGTTTTTTATACTTTGTACACGGACCAACGAACCTTAGAGGGAACATTGGTCGTGAAGGGTGACACCATGAACTACCACCACGGGTGACACCAACCCTAGTGACGCCTATCTGGTCCCTTATACTTATTTCCATAAGTATTTGGCATAATTATTTTTAAAATTTTAATGATTAGCATTTACTTTACTCAGTGCTTTTTTTTTAAAATAGGGGCAGATACTCAGTGATGGATTGCCTAACTTTTAACTTCCAGTTCGCACCTGGATGCAAGCTAAATCACAACTGCAAAGATACTAAATGTCAATTTTAACAAATTAATAATATAATAAATTAATAATAAACGTCAAACGTTAAAATACAAGAGAAGTAATAACTTTTCCCACATTGGAAAAGTGCCGGTACGCCGTACCGGTACACCGTACCGGTGCATACCGGCACAAAAAAAGCACTGACTTTACTCCCCGCCATCACCGCTGATTGAATGCTGAGTTAATAAGACTAAGTTAAAGTTTGTGAGTAAGTGAGTTACACTGAATGCAGAATGACTCCAACTCCACTGACTCAACTTTAACATAATGACATAAGTATATGATTTCATAATATTAATATGATTATGACTTATTTAACTTATTATTAGTTGAGTTAAATTTAAAATAATATAGTCATTCTTTAGACTTTGACTTATGCTTCATTAAGACTGTAAACGAAGACAGTCTTTATAATTTATTGCAAGTCAATGACATTATTATTAGTATTTATTATTTATCCTTTATGACTGCTGAGACTGTCCATGCTATGAATATCTAAGTACGACTAAAATAAGATGAACTGTAATGAACTAGTAATACTAGTATTATGGCATAAAAATTAAAAATACATGTATTACATCTAAATCTAATTTATTTAGCCTAATTATTAATACATTTACATTGTATTGTATTATACAAAGATTAACAATGCACACTTAACTTACACAAAAATATTATTGATAATATTAGAATTGTTAATAAATAATATTATTTATAACTAATTTTCTAATTACTCACTGTATTATAATATTATATAGTTTCAAGTGATTTCCTATTAGGTTAATTACTATACTATAGGCTACAACGTGGGATATAGTAGTAGGGGTTTATACTATAAGCTTTTAGTCCAAAGCTAACCTAAACTTCAACTCTAACCCACAGACACTGACACTGTTACTAACTGTTACTGTTCAACCAGAATCGAAAGTAGACATAAGGGAGTGTACTCTTTAAAATAACATGAGTGCTATTATATTTAGCGAAAAATATATAAAAAAAACGTAAAAAAAACAAGTTTGACTATAAATCCTTTATGTACGAGAAGTAACTAAAAGAATGTTCATTATAATACGCAGCGAAAGACCATCCAAAAATACACAATTGTAGTTGTGTCGTAAAAGATGATTAATATAATGCGCACCGATTACCGATCAGAAATATGCTTATAAAAAGTGTTGTCAATAAAATACGCACCTTATTGCGCGACAGAAAGGTTGTTCAATATAATAATACGCACCGCGACACTCTATATCAAAAAATAACAAACATGATACATGGGAATAAATAAAATAATCTAAAAATTCAATAATTTAATTACAGTATATGCGATCGATCTGAAATTTTGATACATAGTTTTTATCATCGCCACCAAACTGCCTGCTAAATTTCAGCTCGCTAGCTTACGAGGAAGTTGGTTGAAAATCGATCCAAAGTTTTGGCGACCGACAATCAAGCAAGCAATCAAGGGTTCAAACAACCAGACAGCACGAGTTAATATAAAGGATTTTTTTTTAACGTAAAAAACCAAGTTTTTCACTATAAATCCTTTATGAATGTACGAGACGTAACAAAAAGAATGTTCATAATAATACGCAGCGCAAGACCATCCAAAAATACAAAATTGTAGTTATGTCTCGTAAAACATGTTTAATAAAATACGCACCGATCAGGAATATGTTTATAAAAAGTGTTGTCAATAAAATACGCACCTTATTGCGTGACAGAAAGGTTGTTCAATATAATGCGCACCCTTTACACTATCTAAAAAATTTAACATGATACATAGGAATAAATAAAATAATCTAAAAAAGTAATAATTTAATTACGGTACATGCGATCGATCTGAAATGTTGATAGCCTACATTGTTTTTATCATCGGCACAAAACTGCCTGCAAAATTTCAGCTCGCTAGCTTACGAAGAAGTGGGTTAAAAATCGATCCAAAGTTTTGGCGACCGACAACCAATCAAGGGTTCAAACAGACACCACGAGTTAATATAAAGGATTTAAAAATGAAATATATGAATCAATGTGAAATGAATTACATT